>JADWOT020000103.1:0-16423 GCA_036345935.2 Taenia hydatigena | reverse complement strand
CGCTTGATTGTCATAACGCGCTTAGAGTGATTGTCAACAGCCTTAGATTTAATGACGCCCGGCTCATAAATTAGTGGTACATTGCCAATGTCTGGAAGATTCTGGTGCATGGTAAGCAAAGAGACTTCGCCGCTTCCCGCTATTGATCAAGTTGTGCCAGAGGGCAACCAATCTCACATTTCATTCAAAAAATAATGAGATGAAACAGGGTAATCCCAAGTAAGGAAGCAAAGCTCGTTAAATCCAACGGCAGGCGACGTGCCTAAGAAACCCGAAGTATAGCAAAAGCAGGTTAGTTATTTTAAGTTATGCTAGCAATAAAAGTACACCCAGCCAGCCTTAAAGCTTAGAGTGAAAGGATTAGAGAGCAAAGCTAAAGCTTTCACATTTTAACGAAGTCGGGTCGATCATTTAGTGCACATCGGTGAGTCACTAGCAATAATATGGCCAAATAAAAGGGCAATTCAACGAAAGGGGCCAGTGAAGGCAAAGTGTGGTGTGGACTCCAGCATCAATCCAAAGCGCAAGTTGCAAGGAAAGTAGCGCTTAATATAACAGTTTTGAGCGGATGGAATAGTGCAGCACAATAGGACATATCCCCGTTTCCTGATGAATGAAAGCACGGCTAAAGGCAACAATGAAACTCAAGCTTAAACGGCACAGTGAAGCCTAGGACCAACGGTCAGCAATGTGGCGAGTTCGGCACTCCCAAGTGCCGGAAATTCTAATTAAGTTAGAGATAGAATTCGCGCCGTACACCAATGAAGAGGCGAATCCATGACAGTGGGATGGTAGAATTGGACCTTCTATGACCACTTGACCTAAAATGCGCAATATTTCGCAAAGTTGCTGAGAGCATGCCCTAACTTGACAAACGAGATGGTGCATGTACACGACAGTGGTGCAGATATATGGAGCGAAACTGCATATGGGCTAGGGACTGAGAGAGACTTCGTGGTAGTAAGGGAGCGGTGATAGCAACATTGTGCGGCGAATGTGTGGCGATGATAAATGGGTGGGTAATATTGCCAAATCTAAATGCATTAAGCTGAAAGGTAACGCAGATGGTGAGATAAGCAAGGCGGTGAGAGGTAGTGGGTAAGAAGTTATGTTTGCAAAGGAATCAGTAAACGATACTTTCCATGTGAATTGGGCACGTTTAGTATTGATATAGCTCGGGCTATGACTAAGAATTGGCATTGTTTGACTAAGCTTACACGGACCACTTTGAAAAGGCGGATGCTAACATAGAGGAAAAGTGGGTGAAGTAGAAGGCACTGGCTCACTATTAGTTGGCATATTAACAGTTGTCTAAATAGGCAGGCTTTCCCATGCTATGCGAAGACAAGCTAAGCCAGGAAAAATAGAGTATTGGCGTTTTATCCAAAGTGACATTAAATGCGGCTCATAAAATACAGCAAAATGTGACCCTGCCATAGCACTTTCGCCAATGGACCACTCCGAGTGTTGACTTTGTGCATAGGGCTGCAATTAGAGGCCTTCCTTTCTGCTGACACTGCCTTCGTCGTTGTCACCTCTCGCCACGGTATTGTAGACCACGCACATGGGAGGCAAATTAGTGTTCCGCTTTTGGATGCACAGGGTGCAGATGGATGGCTCCCTCCTACCCCGTCCTACTCACAGGCATGGGGTTGACGAGCGGCACGATGGTGCAAGAGAGAAGAAATCGCGCCCCAATACTTTTACACAATATTGTTTGCCGTGTCCTCATTTGCTTTGTGATTTTACCAAGTCTGGTAGGGTGTTCTGTGTTGTATTTTGAACTTGTGAAGATATATGAGGTTAAGTGGGGCTGCTGAAACTGGTTTAAATAAGTCCTTATGCACCACAATGAGGTGAGTGGAAAAAAAGAAAGGCTTTATCTGAGCTTCAGCTAATCAGCTCTATTGCACTTGAGATTCACCGAAGTACTTCTTTTGAGCTGCGGACGCGACAAATCGGTAAAATTATGCAATTTGTGATTTGGGCTTTGAATAATTTCAAAAGTCAAAAGCGGTATAAGTTTACAATCTTTACATGGATCACGTTGATATACTATAAAAGGCAACGATGAAGTTAAGGTGAATTCAGTGTAGTGCAGCATGGTTTGCGCGTAAAAGGGGCAAATTGAGTTGCCTTGTAAGTTTAAAAATTTCGCAAACTTTTGTGCATGAAATGTCTAAAGAAAGTAAGACATTTGCAGCGATTAAAAAACGAAGGGAAATAAAAAAGAGCAAAGAAAGTTGCGAGGGAAGGCGAGTGTTCGGCCTTGCCAATGGAGGTGGGTCGAGTCGTGTCGATGAGGAAGAGTAAGAGGATGGAATGGAGAGGAAGGGCAGTGATGTATGTACATGGGTGTATCTATGCATGAGTCTATAAATAATACCAGCGGTAGTAAGATTTTGAATAGAAAATGGTAAACTTGGCTAAACATGTCTTGATGTCACATGTGCTGGACGGCGAGATGAGATGACAGGTTTGTTAAGTAAAGCATTATCGTTTGAATAGATGATATTTTAATTAGCTGAAAAAAAATACACTACTTATGATTAATTATAAGAAAGCAATGAAATGAAAATCCGTTTGAGGAATAATGATGGTAGAGTTGGATAATAGGTAAAACGGGCGTGAGTGTATGTTTGTCATGAACATGTGACGGTAAAAAGACGAAATAAGATTATAGACTTAATGAATTCATGGGTATCCTTTGAATGAAAAGCGATGAGCCTAATTCTAGAATTAAGTGGTGAGACACAAGATACTAATGAGAGAGGGAGGGAGAATGGGGAGCCTAGCTTAGCGCTAAAATGGAAAGTCCTCTTTAACTGTTAGTAACTCGTAAATGGGAATAAAAGTGTGGAAGTGGAAATGGAGGTGCCTGCAAAGAATGTAGAAATGAAAGGAAGAAAAAGTGAAAGAAAGAATACGACAATGCATGAGTGCGGTGGAAGTAAATTTAATGCTTATCAATGGAACAGTATTTGGTGGGAAGGAAGGAAGGAAAGAAGCGTGAGGTAAGAAATGTTGCACAAGCGATGAGGGCAGGAGGGTGGTGAGAAGGAATAGTGGGATGGGGTGTGAGGGAGAGAGGAGAAGGCACATGCAATAGAGGTGGAGCAGGCAGAATGGAAGAACGTCTACTAGCATTCTATAAGTAGTTGCTGGGAAGGGGGCAGTAGATCTAACAGCAAGATGTAAGTAGTGCTGCCGGTGGTGGAGATGTTTGAAAAGGATCCAGAGAGAGTTTGTGCTTGCATTGAGTGATATGGCTAGAATGACTGAGAGGTTGCCAATTGGAGTAGGTTGTTAGATAAATGAACGAAGAAAGGGTGAGAAAGAAAGAAGGAAAGTAGAAGAGAAGTAGAATAAATCAATTATAAGGGAAGGATAGTAATGAAACAAACAAAATGCAAATAGTGATAAAAAAGACAAAGAAAGGAAAAAGAGAATGAAAGCTGAATGGGTAGAGATGGGAGTAGTAGAGCATTCGCTAGTAGATTGTGAGTAGCTGCGGTGGTGACAGTGCTGGAATGGGAGAGGTGCATGGAAAGAAAAAGTGGGAATGATTGGAAGATCAAATGTATGGAGAGATGTTAAATTCAAATGAATTAGATGAAAGGTGTCTGGGTAGAGGCAGCTAAGGTATAGAGGAGTGGCAGAGGGAAGGCAGCCAAATACGCATGTGTGTTGGTGAGGGTGGGTGAGTAATGAGTGCAGGTGGTAGTAGTAGCAGTAGTTGCATGCGTGTGGGGGTGCGCGGGCGATTGGGTGGGATATGGGAGAGGCCGCAAGGGAAATTAGGAGGAGCAGAAGTGCATCTGCGTGTGCGAACTGTGGAATAGCCTTGGGTCTAGATATTCAGAACCAAAGTTGCGCCACCCAAACCGATCAAATTGCAGATAGGTTATTAAATCGAAAAACATCTCCACAGGCGAAGGCAGATCGACCCAAAAAGCATTCGTTAGAATTGCATTACCACCGTTCAAACAACCAAGTATGCAATAAATATGGGCTTCTAAATTATATTAATAAGGTTATGTGACGTGTTAGTGCCAATAAATAAATGCACAGTAGCACTATAAATGAATAAACCGATAAAAAGATGCAAGGTAATTTTGGCCTAGGTGATAGTTAGTTAGTCGTGTCAACTTAGTTAAAAACCACCTGTGGATGAAATATTGTATCATTTTCATCCACTGTAAATAGATTACTGCATACGCACCAGTTGACAGTGATGTTTGCTTGTGAGTGGCGATCATGTCACACGAACCGGATGTACGGGATGAGAATTGGCTGAGGCTATATTCCTACTTCCGCTGCTCTTCACTCGAAACCTTAGTTTCACCCCAACACATGTGTTTCATGATAAAAATAGCACGCACGATATAGGCTAATATTCATAAACACCTATCCTTAATGCATTAAGCAATTCAATCGCTGCACTTCAAAGGCGACAAACGAGTAGTTGTGCCACCTAACACTATTACTGTCATTGTGGAAGCAGAAAGAGGTGGAGATTTCTGCTTCTAGGTGGTCCACAATATCCACAACATTTCTGCTGAGCAGGAAAATACATATCGTGTTTTGCAGAGGAGGCGAAAGAGACAAGGAAACCGCTTCCAGATAACTTCCAATGGACTTGGCCGGGGCCACACACCATTACGCTAGTTTGGGATGTGGAAATTTGGGGGAAACTACGCGAAACAGATCAGACTAATTGCACTTTCATCTCAGCAGCCTCCCTTACCCAGGACCACGAAAGATTTTTCACAGGGGATAATCACTCTTGGTGGATTGGAGGCCGACACACGATATCATGTGCTTGTATACCTGATTACAGATGAGAACTTTGCTGCTATATTCAATGGATCCATTAAAACAATGCCCTCTGGTAAGTTGGCAATTGTGATTGTGACGTGCATCACCATACCAAAGGATGTCATGTCTGCCTGCATAGGGAAGGAAAAATGTGGTTCTCTACCCATGCTCTATTTTCTCATTCCACACATTGTACTTTGCGAGTAAGTGGATATTGGGTAGGAAGGTATGTGGCAAGTGCCAATTACCTGACCCAATGCCATAAGATACGTAGCCGAGAAAATGAGTGTAACAAAACGCAGGCTATACCCACGAACTAAAAAGGGACATCTTCCACTACTTATGCTCTTCATTACAATGCACACACTCGAGTCGGAGGTTGACGTTCACAGCAAGCAAGTGATTTGTTGTGGCTCAAAGGCAAACAACTAATTCATTCTACTTGCCACCACCGCTGTGAAATGTCTTAGCATTAAGTATTCCACATTTTTATTCCCAATGGATTCAGAATGCCTGTACAATTGCTGTTAATACCAAATACACTCTTGCTATGCAGAAGAGAGAAAGGATGGAAAGAAACCACTTCCTGAACACTTCCAGTGGGAATTCGTGAAGTCAAACTCCATTGCGTTGAAGTGGAATGTGCAAGCGTTGGGCGGACACTACGCGAACCAGATTAAGCTGACCGCGGTTTCGACTTCTCACCCCTCCTCATCCATGATTAAAAGAGCAGATTTCGCACGAGGGAGAATCAATCTCGATGGATTGGAGGCTAACACACAATACCGAGTGTTTGTGGACACAGAGGCAACTGAAATATACGATGGGTACATTAAGACACCACTTTCCGGTAAGCTGATTGGTGTGATTGTAATGCGCTTCGCCATATCGAGGGATGACATGTTTGTTTGCATAGAGAGGAGGAGAGTGTTATGGCAACAGACTGATCTGTCTCGTGGTCCACTCCGTCTGGCTCCGTTTGGCGCGCTAATAAGGCGTGCTTAAGCCTACTCGTGCGTAAGTACAAATTAGCAACAGTTTGGACATGCTTACGACCGCGGCCCATTGCGCAAATTTCTGAACCTCTCTTTTTCCAACATAGGCCTTCGTGGTGTATGCAATGAGACAGCGTCACTCATTCGTGTTTAATTAGTTCCGGTGCAGCCTCTTTAACTAGAAAAGCTGGTTACAAATACAAATTATCTACGCTTGCTTCATATTCTTGGGTTTGTTGCTTCCGCCGACTCGAAACTAAGTTTGCGTTGTGTTGCAGGCTGAGACAAAAGTCCCACGCTTAAATTCTCATACTTATCGAGATATTCTGCATTCCACAAAAGCCAAAATGCAACTTCAAGACACAAGTTTAGTTCTACTAACAAATCGGTGGCATTGTATTTAAGCTGAATGCGTAGTGACTGTAGGCTATGAATTATGCTGGAAGTACGCTAGTACAAGATGAATTTGGACGAAGCTCTTTCTAACGTAATCGTCATGCTGATACTCAGCGCTTATTTAAAGGGAGAAAACTCGCTTAGACAGCATGAACTCATTCGCGCCTGTTTTTGTTCGCACAGCAGAATCGGTAAAATTACTTCTCGCGTCAAATGAGATAGGGTTTGCTTTGTATGTCCAGTGAGCTGATTGGTGACCTCCATATCAGCATGTTAGCATGTGCCTTGAACACTGGAACCCTTTTTCGTTCTTGATTTTAGCATTACTGTTACACCCCACTCGAATTTCTCTCAATGCTTAATGCACATTAGGAATACTGAGATGATGCTACCACAAAATCAGGCGATCGTAGATGGAATGCTCTCGCTACCTCTAGAGAGCGTGGCTAGAAGTTTCAGACTAGTGTGACATGGGCTAAATCGAATTCGTCTTAGGACCTCTGTCTCACACTGCAAAATCTGCCTATAATTTGGTTGAAGTGGGTCGCCGCTATGGAATTGCGATTGCGATTGTGGATTTAGTGTGATGCTGCGGTGCCACGTCAACACATCATGACACGTGCACACGATCACCCTACTATTGGGTCTGATAATATGTGCAGATTGCTCTTTTCAATTCCACTTAGACTAGACTTATCATGGGCACACGTCGCTGTGACGCTGCGCATGACATGGTTTTGATAACTGTGCTGTTACGGGTTACTCGCACCGAGGTCGAGTTTAAATAAACCCCTGGTTGTGAACTGTTGGCTTGTTCAGTTCAGTTTCGTCCGTCGTTGACATTCTCCATGGCACTCCAATAGTGTTTACTCACAAGAGTAACGTGTGCACCTCGATAAACTTAATGGAACATCATAGTGACAAAGTGGCCATGGAGGTTACGACAAACACCAGATTCTCTCATTGTCACCGCAGCATTTAATTGATGTTTTCCTTGTGTTGACTCACCTCTGAATTGCCATACGATGCCCGTAATCAAGGGTGCCTAGTTGACTGTCTCTCAAGCGCACATCCATGCAGCTGTTCCGTGTTAACTGCATTTTAACTCGGGACAGATTTTAATGTTGCAGCATTTCGCGGGTCCAAATTTAATCCATTGCTAGCGAATAAGATTAGAACAAAAGCACAGACCTCACACTTATAGTTCTGCACTGCTTGTGGTAACTGCGCTGGCATATTAGAATCGTCAGCGTAATTCGCATTTAAGTAGCGCCAAAGTTGATGCGTCCGGTCCGCCTTCTTCCTTCTCTACGATTCCCGCTTCTGTCGGCATGCTTTGGTCCGGTTCAGCTGAAAACCAATCCTCAGGCTAGTCTTGTATACTGTCGCGCACACACGACCAGAAATGAGGCCGTGGAATTAGGAAATGCTGAGGTCGGTGGACGAAAACCACAGTTGCAGTTTAAAGCCGAAGCAATAATTCTTGCCCGCAATGAGTCTTCCAAGATTGCTATGCAGGCACCGATTGTCACCAGGAGTGACTAGCAGGCTGCATCTAAAATGCCTAACTGTGTTTTTAGCTCAAAATTCATATTTGCAACACAATGTGGTTCAGATTGATGCAGTTTTGCTGGAGAGAAAATCCATCGCTAGTTGGTCTGTGACAGAATGAAAGTGCGTGTTAGACGCTTTACTCAATAGAAATCAGACGGTCCCAACTTTCTTCAATTCAGACGCTGAATGCGTTATTTTAAAACTGCTTTACTAGCAGAAGGCATGCTCTTCCAGTTGCGCGGCAGTTCGTTTATTCATGTAGTGAAGGCAAGTCGGCGCTTGCGAGCCTACTTTTCATAAACCATTGTGATTAACAATTTTTCGCACCAATGATTATAAAATGCTCTCGCGAGCTTCTTGCCTCAAGGTAGCTGACTGACTAGTTAAGAATCCGAACCGCAGTGGGTTGGAAACGTGTTTACTTCGCTAAGTGACATTCACTTTGTGGTTCTAGATAAAGCAGCAGAGAAATCGCTCTAATAAAGCACTCACAAAATAACTGTCATCTGATGAAATTTAAAGTAGAACGACGGCAACGAGATCGAAGTTTGCTTGGACGTCTATGAAAGAGAGGCAGATGGCAGCTAGTCAGTGCAGCATCACGACAAACAGTGCTAAGTGAAGTGGTTTTGAAGAACTACACACAGCGTTGTTATTTCCTTGGCCAGATTGAGTAGCAGACAGAAATACCACGAGAACGCCTTTTCTGAGTGACGGAGACGAATGAACGTGTGCAGAGGGTGCGTGCGTGCATGGCAGCAGAGCCGATCATCACCATGCGTTAATCACCAACACACTCAATGCACACCTATATGTGATGCCGAGTAATAATAGGGGTTGCGCTAGGTGCCAAGGTCTCAAATTTTCCTGAGTGTTTCCGCGATAGAGGCTGCTTC
Organism: Taenia hydatigena; assembly: GCA_036345935.2. Classification (NCBI taxonomy): domain Eukaryota; kingdom Metazoa; phylum Platyhelminthes; class Cestoda; order Cyclophyllidea; family Taeniidae; genus Taenia; species Taenia hydatigena. Next base: position 7,764 of record JADWOT020000103.1, on the reverse strand, counting down.
TTGAAAGTGAAATAACACAAGACATTTTGAAAATGAAGGCATTCCAGAAATATTCATGCCATCCAGCACGCTAGGTGTTTAGGATTCGTAGCGGCGCATCCATAAATTAAGACTAGGTGATGATGTGTGGGTGTGATTTGTCTTTATCACATGCCTAATTGTTAACCTCTATGCCTGCGCACCGATCTCTACCATATTGTTTCCTTGTGCTTTCCTCACCAATCCGTTGTCTCAAAATGCACCTAATCACCGACTTTTCGTAGAGTTGCATAATTCATAACGGCCTAGATTCTACACCATGCACATTTTGTCAGCAAATTGTTGGTCTTTAGCACTTGCCCTAGCTCACGTATTTAAAGAGGGCGGTTTTTGTTAAAATGCGATTAATTAATTTATAAAATGCTCCTTTCGGTGAAAGATAGGGGTAAATTTCGGGAATGCAGGCAGCGATGAGGGGATTCATGTTCCGGATTCTCAATTCTAAAGTACGTGAGACATGGACTGACCTGTAACACAAAAAGCAGATCTAAACCTTTGTATGCAACGCTTTTCAGAGCTGATTGTGCTGCTTGTTGCTGTCGTTCGTACTTGTCAAATGTTTCTTCCTCTGTATTAGAGTGGTGTAAACACCAAAAGAACGCCACAATTAAAGCATGAGCATGAACGAAGAAGAGAAGCAAAGTTCTTCTTAAGTGGGTTAGCAGATTCGCAGACGATGTTAGATGGGGCCAACTTAAACTATTTGCCGGTTCGATAGTTATATTTTGAGCGTAAGAGAGATCTCTCGTTAGAGTGAATTGTGCCTCATGGCGATGACCGTGTGGGAGAGGCAGGTGTGCAAGTGTGGTGTAATTAGCAGACCACGCAAGTAGAAGCAGACGGCGAATCTGAGTACCATGGAGGTCTCATTTATTTTTACAATTCTTCTGTATTGCTTACACTAGGGATGAGAGTTATTGAGTGCTGTTCTTTACTTTGGAGGTGCATTCGTACTGATGTCCTCGTGTGAAGGTGTCAGCCCCATATGCATGCATGAAGATGCTGCATGCTTGATTACAGTGACCGATTTGGCTTGGTGTGCCATGCGATTTGGCTCAGTGGTTGATATTTGCAGTCTGCCTTCCATAAAATATCCACTTTTAAGGCACGCTTAAGATTGGAATGGAATTTCATTTAAGTTGACCTGTCACTTTATTACTCCTCGACATAGATTGACATGTTTTTCGCCCATGCAGTGCTGCACACAATATTCGCACACTCTAGCTTTCAGTAGGCGGTGTTTGCACAAATCCATGCGAAGTAACATGACTGCTGCCAACTCTCATTTCATTTACAAGCACTTCGTATGATGTGGATACAAAAGCTGCAAAGAACATGGCGTTAAGGAGGCTCAATGAGGATAAGGACAGACGAATGAAGTGAGACCCCTTATATGAACCCACAAACGGTGATTAGTTTTGAATGGCAAAATGCGTCTTGCTCCTTACTTCTCTGTGGTCAGTCGCTAAAAAAGTGATCCACAACAGAAGGGTACAGAATTGTTACCATCAGCCTGCCGAGACACGAGAATTGCGCCAGTGCACAAGGTCTATACATGTGGAAAATCCCTGAAAACCCCTATTGTCGTCGTTGCTTAGGTCTCCTTGAGTCGGCACGGTTGGAATTGATGTCATTAGAGAATATTCCTTTCCTTAGTTCGGGTTATCCTAATTGCCAACTGCGTTGTATGGATTCCTAACTATCTGTTTGCGACAATTAATGGAAGGCAGCACTTTTTTCTTGTATAGCGACGAAGTAACTTCCTTATTAAATAAGAGGTAGTCGCATGTGCTTCATTCAGCTATACCTCCTTCAACAGCATTTCCGCATTTCTCATTACCGCGACGTGGAAATTTATATTGATTCACGTGGCTTCCGGTCAGAAGTGTAAATAGACCAAGATGCAATGCCATGAAGCATATATTCGACATTCAGTAGGTATTATCCACAATAGTGCAATGCACGATAGGGCTAATGCTCGTATTCAAGCTTGCCTACTTGGTTCTGACGTAGCAGAATTCTTCCAAGTTTTTGCATGAACTTCATACGCGCTCTTTCACTTTTGCTTTTGCGTATTCATTTCCCTAGTGAGATCGGATACGCGCCTGTTTACTGAGAGCGAATGGGAATCCCGCCACCTCTGCCACGGTGAAAGCTTCGAATGCACCCTACAAGTATTTAACGCTTAATAGTCGCATATCCAGTCCAAAGTCGAACAGAACTACTATAGTTCGTTGGACAACGCCTGGCACATGGCTTAACGAAAGCGAACTGCACACACTGCTTCTTGACACATCTAAGGATCAAAGCATTGTCATCTGTGAAGCGTTAAGGTAAATTAGGAAGGGTGCAACTCACAATGGACTGCACGTTTACAGAAGAAGGGCGAATTTTAATTGGTCAGTCACATCAAAGCATTAATCGAAAGCGGGCTGTGCTGACATTACCGAAGGATTTGATGCAGTTTCTTCTCCTTTGACGAATTGGATGACAGGCATTGTTTGAGTTATGGAGACGAGCGAACGTGTGTGAAAGTTGGGTGTGTGCGTGCGTGCCTGCGTGCGTGGTAGCAGAGTGGCCAATGAGAGGTGACGGAAGCAGAGAGCGCCTCACAATCTCACGCACTTGGTTGACCGTAACCCAAAACTAGTCACTAGCGCACCTATCACATCTGCATTTAGTGCCGGCGAATCATGACCGCTGTGTAATGGCACCGAGTCCAAGAATTCCCTTGAATATTGCTGCGGTGATATCAACTCTTTGGAAACTAAGATGGTAAGACGCACTCAAACACAATCAAGCACAGTTAGAATTCGAGGACTGCAATTCAAAACACTGCATCCATAAGTTAAGACAAGGCGACGGTGCGTGAGTGTGATTCGCTTTTCCCATGCTCCTACTTGCCAGCTTCTAATTTTCACACAAATCTCTATCAAATCGCTTTGTTTAGAATTCTCGATAATTCGATTGCCGCATAGAAGACCTGATCGCCTACTTTTGCAATAGCACATATTTATTAACAGCTTGATTTCGACATCATGCACACTTTATCAAACAATTGCCGGTCTTCAATAAAATTTTAGTTCTATTTGTGCCAAAAGGGAGTTGTACGGGACTCGACTCGGCAGGTGACATTCATATTAAAATGCCCAATTCGCTGCGTCTTGTAGAACACAACCCAAGTCGTGAGCAAATTATATTCCAGGTCGCCAACTAAAAGTACGTGTGAGACCTTTGACGTTAAGATAAACCTAATCTTTGATGCGCATTTCTTATTAGTATAGACACATCAGCTGTCGACGTGGTTGAAACAAGTAGGAATCCCGGAAACACTTCATGCATAGATTGGCTTTGTGGTGTTTGGCATGATTTACGCTCACGGTAATTTGATTGTTTGCATTTTAGAGTGTGTACGACCACCTTGTGTACCTCCTGACTGAACTATTAGTCGACTACGAATCGCAGCGTTTGATTTAGCATATGGTCGCGCTAGAAGAGCACAGGCAATACCGACTGTCTGGCAGTAATTCAAGGCCGGATATCACGCATTTTTGATTTGTGCACAACGCAGCCTAATTGGTGTGGCTAGTACATCCACTGTTTGGGGTTTCCACTCAGTTGGCACCGCATCTCTTAATGTTGTGGAAGGGATGGTGGCATCATGGTAGTCTGTTGGCCAGATTTGAATCCGCCACAAGAGTTCTGCAAGTCTTGCTTATTGCTGCCGCTCTCTCACTTGCTGTCGAACTGGCGGAACAAGTCAGGGTGATGTGGCACCAGTTTGAGGTCGTTGATTTGGGTTGATTGTGCACAATACCCTCATCTCTAACAATTCGGCGGTTAGTCTTACTGCTGTTTAACAGTTAATTAGATATTGCTCAACAGGGCAGTCACATGTTTGAATGAGTTGGCTTGTTGTGGCACTAGAAAGGCAGGTCTCTACTAAATCAATTACAATCAAGAAAATCATGAATACTGAATTGCTTCACATTTTTCATTCCAATCAAGAAATAATGGATTAATTACTCAAATTTAAGTTTGCTTTCGTTCCTGCATCGTACAGTCCATTTTGAAATGCTTGACAGATTGGAATGAGCGAAATGTAATAAGTATGATTTTGATACATATAACTGATGATAACCTGATGATAGTGGTGCCTAGTTTGGCACGGATGGTCGATAATGCACAAATGTGCACTCTCACACAGTCCAATTCTCCCGTGATCAGCATTGATCCAAATTGAAAACCAGATGCATGGTTTATTTCATAGATGCATTTAGCATAGGCATGAAGTAGCACTGCCGCTTTTTCTTTTTTGATCCAAAGTTGATAAGAAAATCAGCTTAAACTACTGTCTCTTTCTTCAACCGCTTGCCGCACTTGTAGTATATAACGCTGGCAATTTCGGTGTGCCCGATGTGTAGGAAAACCATTTTGGCGAAGAAATTTGCGTTAGCACAATTATGCAACTGCTCTTTATTCTGTAATTTTGATCAAGCACCATGTCGTGGAGAGAGGTGACAGCGACGAAGGCAGTGTCAGTAGAAAGGAAGGCCTCTAACTACAGCCTTATACACGGAGTCGAAAAGTTGGAGTGTTGCATTGGTGATCGTGCTGAGGCAGGGTCACATTCTGCTGCAACTTATGAGCTAAATTGAGTATCGCCTTGATTGAAACGCCAAATACTTGGCTTAGCTTAGCTTGCCTTTGCATAGCATGGAAAAGCCTGTCGTAGCAAATTCCAGCTTAGATTTGTCGAGCCCGATGCGTGATGTCGATTTAGGCAACCGTGACAATGCCAACCAATAGTGAGCCAGTGCCCTCTACTTTACCCACTTTCCTTCTATGCCTGCCTCCGCCCTTCTGAAACGGCCCAGGGAGAGACAGGGTGTAGAGAGAATTGGTGGTGACAGAGGGTAGTCAACTAAGCGGTGGTGGTGAGCCAGGCACAATGAAGATGTGATGAAGAAGGAATGCTAGGGCAGTGTGAGGACCGCGTAGAAGGTGTGGGCGAGGTCAAGGGTGCCAAAGGAGATAGGAACTAGCGTGCATTGGTGGGTGGAAGTAGATGGGCAAGTAGGTTTGCCTGCCAGTTGACGTCCTTCTCTCCCTCCTGTCCTACATCTAGTCCTCATTTCCTCTCCTAAAACCTTTCCTTTGACTGATTTTAATTTTCGCTCTTTTCTTTCCGTACACCATTCCGAGCCCAGCTTCACCACTGCAAGTGCTTATAGATCGCTAGCAGGTGCCCCACTTCCTCCCTTATCAGTCATGAAGCATTCCTTCTTTCGATTCTCGTTTATTTATTCTATCAATTCTTTCCTACCTTTCTTTTTGTCGATCAATGTTTCTCTCCACTTCCATCGTTTTTTCGATTTTTTTCCTTTGCTTTCCTTCATTCATTTAACCCACCTTATTTGCCAATTACCCATTCATTCTGCCCATGTCATGCAACGCGCACTTTTCTTCCTTCTCCTTTTCATTCACCTCCACCACCGGCAGCACTACTTATATCGTACTAGTGGACCTATAGCCTTCCTGCCTCACAACTACTTATGCACTGCTAGCACAAATCCTTTCCCTCTCTCTGTCCCACCTCCATTCCACATGACTTCCCTCTTTCTCTCTCACTCTCCCTTCCTTCCTTTCCTCCTTGCATTTTTTTGCAGCCACTTCTTTTGCAACATTTTTTACTTCCTTCTTTCCTTCTTTCCTCCTTTTTTCAGCAAATGCTTTTCCACTGTTAAAATCTAAATTCACCTCCACCACAATCATGCATTCTAGCCCTATATCTGCTACTTTTCTTTTCGCATTTCCATCATTTATACATTCACTGCTGGTATCTTAATTGCCTTTTCGTAATTTGGTTTCCACTTTCTTACTTATTATATTTCCTTTTCAAAGCTAGTCCCACTATTCTTCCTACATCCATCTCACTATTATTTCTATGCTTTGCCTGCCCCCAATCCTATGGGAGGACCCAATGCATTCCATTTCAACGATGTCCGCAGCTTTATTAGGTCTGTTTTCTCATTTCACTTTCCTGCCTTCAGATATATGTGACACGCATTCATTCACGCTTTCCTTACGCTTCCCTAATTCTATTGTTAATGTCCCTGCAACATTTCGTTTCTTCCTTCCACCTTCATCCGAACATTATCCGTGCATTATTCTATCTTTAATTCGACTCTAGCACCTATCAAATAAGCAGTCAATTATCTATTTAAACGATAATATTTCACATAAAAATTGCTTGCATTCCGTCTCATTGTCCCACATATGTTACACACACACACACACATTTTCCCACTTCACCGTTTTCTCTTCACAACCTTACCACTGCTACCGTCAATTTAAGACTCATTCACTCCATCTAGCATTATTCATTCCATTTTCCTCCTCTTCTTCCTCCTCACCCATCTCACATCATCCCCATCAATAAGGGCAGACACTCGCTTTCCATACACCGCATTCCTCCTCTCTTCCTTTCATCCATTCAGCCATCATCACAGACGTCCTATTTTCTCCCTTATTCCTCATACTTCTTTCCTCCCAGACAAGATAGCAAGAGCAGTTCTCGTTCGATGATGAGCAAAGAAAGGCGAGCAACAACGGCCCGGGTAGGGTCTACCTGCTCAGCTCCCTTTTCCATGCAAACTCTACTAACTGCACTTCCTAGTATTTCTTAGGATTCGCCTCTCCCTCCACACTTCCTCCTTTCGTTGCGCTTTGCTTGCACAAATTTAAGCTATTGTACCTTAATCCAACCCTTTCTTCCTTATCCTACCTGTCACCTCCCTTCTCCTACTTACGCCTTCTAAGTAGTAGTAGAAGTAGTGGGATCCTCCTTTTCAATGCCCCATCTTCTCCTCTCCATAACACCGCCCGCCACCACCGACTAAGACAAACCCTCGCCTTTCCTGAAATTCATCCTCTTCCTCTAATTCAGTCATCATGGCTGACGTCTCATTTCTCCTCTTCTTACTCCCCTCCTTCACCAACCGGATAACAAGAAGAGTTAGCTGGCACGAAGAGGCCATGTGAACAGGCAGGTAGTGAGAGCGTTTCACTCACCACCACCAACTCTGCTCTCTACGCAGTGTTTACCCGCTCGCTTCCCCTCCTGCTTATTCGCTCGCACCACACACAATCCGTCCGTCAATCATTGGTCGGTCGACCGGTTGGCGGGCGGTTGGATGGATATGGGCGAAATGCGTGCGGATGTGATAAACCACCTGGTTGATCCTGCCGAAACACGCCATGTTGTCAGCTGGCGCTGATGTAGACACCACAATAAAGTGATGCCACTGGTGGGCCCGTGAGTGGATCACAGGACCTCCTAGACACTGGATGAAGGTTGATGATGCTAGAAAGTATGATGACTTCGGTATTCTGTGAGCAACGTGTTGTAGTGGTGGTTAAAAAGTAACTCTGTCGCGTTTTGACGAATGAAGCAATGGGATGTGCAAAACTGATGGATGGTGTGAAGGAGGTTATGTTTGTAGTGGCTGCTATTAATAAGTGCTAATCCTGTAGTCCAGATGAAAGTGCACTATAGAGGCATAGGTGCATTGCGGAGCGTGATTCTACTGTGAAGCCAGTCGGTAGGACATGAGAGTGCTAGTGATCGGAAGAGGCTTAATGGTAACAAAGGAGATGGTGCGAATGGTGTTGTGTGGGCAATGTGTTGCGATGGTGAATGGGTGGGTACTTCCGCCAAGTCTT
>JADWOT020000101.1:0-43947 GCA_036345935.2 Taenia hydatigena | reverse complement strand
GTTGCGGCTTTTGTGACCTGATGGGCATGGGGAGTAGTAGAGGTGAGCACGATCCTCTCTTCTTCGTTTGCCCCACTGCTGCTGCTCGACCCTCTGTGACACTAAAGTGTCGACCTCGTCGTTTTTGTTGCTGAAGCCCTACTTCACAAAGTAGGGAGTGTTACTTTCTTGCCATGGGAGGCGTCGACGCGAGATCTCGTCCGTCGGAAATTTTGACTGCTTCAAAAGTGCTAGCAAACGCAAATGCGGAGGTTCCTCCAACTTATAACTTGGGTGCATTTGAAACCTGTCTTGTTCTGTTTTATTGAAGCAGAACAAGTGTAAGAAAGGCAGAGGTGACTTCATCGAAGGGCTGCAACGGATTGTTGGCGTTTTCCATGATCGGCGGCCCGATTCTGTCTGCGTCTCGTTGATCGTTGACTGACTGACCAATAAATCAATACTTTTATCAATAAAGCAGTCAATGAGCTGCCTATCGTGATGTAATTGCCCGTTATGGGAATTACAAAGTGTTCTCAAGCTGCTCTCGACAAACACTGCCTAGGCCATTACAATCATGACTTCCATCCCAACTCTTTCCGGCCCTCTACTCGACTTTTGCAATTTGTTAACCCCTTTGACTCAGGAGAGGGTCCGTGAAGAGACGTCAGCATTGCCTCCTGTAGCCAGCTCCACTCTGTCCTCTAATCCGATTCCAAAATCTAAATGCCCACAGAGCATCCACCACCCATCCTTTAACTTCCATTGCATCCTGGGCCTCAACTCCCATTCGTCACACTTTATCGACAACACATTGTTCATTCAACGATGTGATTAAACACATCCGTAAGTACCTCCTTTTATGCACAGTAGTCTACAGCCTTCATTCAACTTTCACTGCTGGCATTTTATCGTCTGCCTTTCTAGTCTCACCTGTGGCATTCGGTCGGTCGGTGGTCTGACCAACCAACACTGGCCAGCGCAATCTGCAGCACTGGCGTCTTTGAAGCTGTGAGGAACCACGTCCCGGTGTTCTCGATGACGTGGACGACGGCACGACGACAGCTGCATTCTGAATCAGGCCTTTAACTTATCAAGCATACCGGGTGAGAAAAGGAAAGCCGAAGATGAATGCATTTGTTGAGTCGACGTACTCCTCTCTGAGAACGTTAGTATTAGTGAACCTTCTAATTCTCTTCCTTCTGCTCCCCCTCCATGTGTGCTATGATGTGATGGCTATTGAGCCAAAGCAGAGAAGTACATAGAAAGGCGACGTCTGCTACGAGGAAACAACCTAGAAGGAGGACTGTTGTGCAAAGCCGACACCAGCAGGCGCCACTGCTAGACACTACGCGACATGTGTCACAAATCGATTCACGCACCTGTCAAATGCGAAGGCGTCAGTCACACACTCAACTGCCAGATATGCTTACGTGCGCGTTGCGAAGCCTTCTACTACTCATCTTGCAGAAATTAGGGGTAAGTCGTACTATCATCCTTTTCTCCGCCTCCTCCTCCTCCCACGTCTACTTCTGCTCCTCCTCTTCCTTCTTCCAATCCATCTTGCCCCTTTTCTTCCCTACTAGGTTTGCATGCGTTAATTCAACATTGTGCTTGCTAGTATGCCAGTGCATTTCACCACACATCAAGAGAGAAAGCGACGGTTAAATGCTTAAAGCGTGCCTTCAGGGAGAAGTACGTAGATGATTTTTTTCACTCAGCTGCGTGGTTATTAGTAATAACAGTAATAACATTTCGCCAACCCTCTTCCCTAACATCCTGTCTTTCCTGCTCTCAGCCCTTTGCCTCTTCTCCTCTCCTCACTTACCCATTCCTTCGTCCACTTCAGTTGAACAAGCGAGTTACTTCGCCACCATCAGAGAGGTGCAAGCACCACCCTTGTCATCTCTGGTTTGAAGGAAGTACTCACGTAGATACATAATTAGGGAGAGCCATCAAGAAGTTACCTTTGTCAGCTCCATAGCAGCCTTTAGGGGTAAGTCGCCACTTTCTTTCATGCAGGTATGCCTTGTACCGCTTTGCTCATCTCAATTCTTATGTCTGTCTCGCACGCGATTGCGAACTGCCTAATTGACAACAGGAGCAGGGGCAGAATCAAGAGCAGATGCAGTGAAACAGAAGCAGTGTAGCACGTTAGGCAAAACTAGGCTTAACTAGGTCGGACTGTACTGGACTAATTCAAATACGAGTAGAGTAAATTAGCCACGTAGGCCTGATTATGACAGTCTGGTGCGGAAGAGAGTGAGAAAGGTTGGAATGAAGAGGATAGGTAGATAGCCGTATTCATGACCTACCGTTTAAATCAACCTTAATTCCTCCTCATTTGTCACGTCGAATCAGCCTAACACAACTGCAGGCTGCATGCAATGAGGTCTTTCTCTTCTGTCTGGCAGATATTAGGGACAAAAGTACACACACAGCAAGGAGGTCCGGTGACGTCTCCGAGATGGTGGAGCGGGAACCCTCTTGCCTCCTCCCCCTCTCACATGCCTCTCTCCAATCCATTTTCGGTGAGTCACTTCTTCTTCTTGTCTGCATTCCACTTCACTGCATATGCTCTTTAGCACTGCGTCTTGCATTATGTCTTAGTGCTTACGCTTCATTCATTCAAATCAGAGAAAAGGGAGGAAAGAGTGCTGCCTACATATTATCCTCCCACAGTTCTTCGTGTTTCCATTTCAGTGAGGCCAGGACGCTGCACTCGTCTAGCTGCCTCACGAATCTGTCAAGCTCTCTTTTCCCGGGCCCACAGTCTCTTCTCCTCTTCCCCATCCTCATCCCACTCTCTCCCCTCCACCAGTTATGCCCTTGAGAGCGAAGGTTAGTGCTTTTCACCTACTTCCCGCTTCGCATTGCTTCCCATCCCATTCTCCACATTCATCTCCCACCTTGTGGAGAGTCCCTCTACCTGGTGGTCCATAATAACGGGTAAGAAGGTGCGCTTCTTCCCCTGCTCCTTCATCTACACTCTTTTCGCTCCGTCTGTCCCACTGTGTGTGCATACCATTGTCCACTTCCTTCCTTTGTCCTTCCAGATCGTTGTCCTAATCAGTGTGGCACGGAAACAGGTGAGAACATGTGTTTGTTTGTTTGTACGTGTACGCGCGTGTGTTTGTGTGTGTAGGCCTGTTGGCACAGTTGGTCAATCTTCCTCTCCGTACGCGACTTTGCAGACAACCAGGTGGATAGTTGTGTCCTGGGCCCAGTAAGCTCTCCTTTGACCATTCATTTATTGTCTGGTTTGTTGGCATGTTGGTTGGTTGGTTTTTAGTTCTCACTTCTTAACCCACCTATTTCGCGTTATTCGCCTCCTCCTTCTTCCGCCTCTGCCTCCTGTCCTCTCCCATCTTTCTTTTCTTTTTTCCCTTTTTCAGATTGAAGAAGACATATCGTAGTGGAATGAAAGCAGTGACGATAAAAATATGAGCAACATTGTGCATGGAGGTGGTCCAAACCGTCACAGATGGTTGCGGCGATTAGCCAACCATGTGCTGAGGATATCTAGCTGTCTGCACCTACACAGAGGAAATGGACTTACTAAAAGAAGTGGTGCTATGAGGCAGCCCCCGAACCCGGTGATCTGCGGTTGTGAGTGTCGCAATTGCGCAGCTCTTAACATTGGACATTGAGCATTTTAAGGACTTCTGCCCTACTTACTCCCAATTTCTCCATGTACTTACGTCAAGCCTTCTCCTATCCTTCCTCTTCCCTAATAGAAGAGTTTTCCATCCAACTGCGTCTTTATGGGCACTGCATTATGCGCGTTCTATTGGTAAATGCCATCCACTTCAATGGACAAACTTAACCCCTCGTGTCACAGTTCTTCACTGTGGTTAGAGCAGTAGCCTCGTAGGACAAGCAAGCCCTGGCTTTCTGAAAGAAGGTGGTGTGCGCTGAACCATTGCTTTTCAGTGGTTGTGTGGTTGTGAGCGGCGAATGCCGACTTGATATATTGGAACACTTTTCGCTCAGTATGAATTGAACACTTGGACGGGTGGGCTTGTGCGATACGTTCGGTAGTCCAAATAGTGGGAGGAGCAGATTACCGGTAAGAGAAGGCAGGGTAGGTGGAGTGTCGACCGGGTAGGTATTTCCACTTAAGCCTCTCCTCTACCCCAAGACTAGACCCATACCCAGGCTGATAGTGCTCCATCCTCTGTGTTTGTCAATAGGCAACGCGCTGACAGACTCGCAGCTTTCAATTAATACAGAGGTGGCTTGGATGCGCTCCGATAGTCGCAGTGAAATCACAAACGCTTGGCACCATGGAAGTGGAGCCTGCTTTAACGCTAAATTGTCATTCCAGCGCTATAGATAGACCACATACTGCCCATGCTTTCCTCATTCAATGTTCAGTGAAGTCAGAAATTCGAGGTCAGATGCCTACAACGGGGATGGATGAAGCAATGGAGGAGAGAATAGTGCTTGTATTTAAACACCAAATGATCGGATACTTGGTGGACGAGGAGAAGAAGCAGCTTTGCTTCCTAGATTGGGTAGGTGCGGCGTTGCCTGGGATCTACGCGTTAACTCATTTCTGAATGGCTTGTCTCGAAACAAGATTCAACGGTCCTATACCCACGTCTTTGCGAAATTCGCTTTACAAGCTCTCGTTTGGATAACAACTATGACTAGCAAAGAAGCCACTTTCAAGGATTTTTGACTCACTCACCAGAGTCTGCACATAAGGGCAATAAATTTAAGTGAGCATTCGTTTCATTCCCTCACTACACAACTACGTGACTGCAAGGGCGATTCGTTTTCGGACGTTGTCGACTGACTTAGTGTTGGCATCACAGGAGATGGTTTCAGTTCCTATCGCCTCTTCACTCTGGGTGCGAAATTCGCTTAGCATAATCATTATTTGATGATTTAATCATTTTGCTGTCTTTTTAGCGAAAGGCGCAAAAACTGAGGTGAATGAGTCCAGCTACCACAACTAATTATCCTAAACGGAGTCTGCAACAAGCCGTTCATGCCATGAGCTTTTTGGAATGAATCGACAACACAGAGGAGGAATCACACTTCTCTCGCCTAAGAGCTTGCACTGGTTGAATTCCGCAGATTCCACCCGACTATGGATCACGTAACACTTCGAAGCTCCATCGCATGCACATTGACCAAGATTGCTTGGTAATGTCAAGCGAATTCGAGGCACTTAACAGTTATCCAAATAAGTTGTTTTGCAACACTTCGCTGTTTGTCCAAGTTCCATCTCCTGTTGTGGGCACGTGGTTGGTCGTTTTGCCATCGCTGGGTAAACCGGCCTCTAGGCTATGCTAGCAGCCCAACTTCTCTTCCTGTTTACCGAATAGATGCATTCTCTTCACGTGTTAGATCTTCTTTCGTCTCCGAGAAAGCCTTGGGGAGCTATGACTTCGTTGACTGATTGTGTTATCCAAAACTTGCTAAAGCGATGCAAAGACTCTAATAAACATTTATAGCTCTAGCTTAGTAGCTTATCTCATATTCAGCGCTTGATTTCTAAGCAGGAATTTGTTAGCGAAGGAGTGAAGAAGACATAATTTTATTAATCTTATTCTCCATCGTGTAAATATCCAAGACGTGTGCATCCACTCCCACTGAGGGCATATCCGGACTAGACCGCAAACGTATTTGAGTAGAGAGAATATCTTGCAGGTCACACCAGGTGCATTTGAAAACAACAAAGCTGTTTATGCAAAAATCAGAAGCAACGCATTCGCAGTGCTTTATTTTCGATTAGACAAAATGTGTGACATTAAATTTTTCAACATTCGCGAACACGTTGGCTTATAAGCAACAAAAAATTTTAACAGACAATATCAATGCCTTTTTTGCTGTGAGGCCAAATGATTTTTAAAGTTAGAGGCTGTTATCATTTTAAATGTGCAATCATTCCGTTGCGTCACATATGTGTGACACGGATCGTTCATTAGGCAAGGACGGCCATTTGTGCCGACTTGAATCTCAGACGCATTAAGTGCAATTAACAAGTTTTTTGGAATGGTGGCAGTAATATGAGCACAAATTGCGGTTTGGAGACCGTGGACTGGTCACTGGAATGCACACCTCGGTAGCCGAAATTCGAGATCACCAAATTTGCTGCTGGCTGTAGTTCAGTATGAAAGGCACATCTAAAAGTCAAGCCTAGTGAGCACTTAGCTTTTTTGCCTTAAGGGAATCGGTTATGATCTTTGCAGTGGCTCCACAGGGAGGGTGGGTGGAACGTAAGGGGCTTGATAGGAGGTCGCACTGACGTATATTTTCCGCATCAACGCACCTTTGCCTAAATAAAATCAAGCTAATTTAGAACAGGAAAAAAGAATGCTTTAAATGCTTAAGCTTGGCAGTGAAGAGCTGTTGGCAAAGTGGTGTGTTATTAAAATCGCCGTAGAAGTAGGATATTTGCCTGAGGAGGCGACTGTGATCTACATCAAAGCCACCATCTCCATTCACCTCAAATGATATCCGCGTGGTAGTTCAAGCCTTACGGAGTTAATTATTAGAATTTGGCACTACTTACTGATTGGATTTAGCATGTGTCTGAATGGTCGAGGCCTCACTGTTCGCCTAAAGAGGTACCCATACCACTACACAGAGGAGTAGGCGAAATCGAGTCTCAGTGAGTGCCCCGGTGGCTAACAGCTGACAAGGGAAGAAAGTCTACTTGATGACGTGCATCGGTAAAGATCTCTGACCTTTTTAAAAGCTGTCACCCCTGAATGAAATTTCCTTGGGTTTTAGGTTATAGGGGCATTCAAATCGTCTTTAGAAACTTTGTAAGCTCACTAGAATTGTTGAAGCATTTAGGCATTTGCGCTTCTTTTGGCGGTGAGGGCAGATCCATATTTGCAAGCACATCAGCCCCCAAGTGTAAAGTATTTTTTTTAATAATTGGCAGTGACTTTTCCTCTTTGCTATAATTCTAATGAATCTTTATAGTTAGCGGTTGTTGCCACTTTCAATAGACAATTACTCCGTTGCGCAACATTTATGTGACATGGGAAATTTATCAGGCATGAACGATCGGCCATGCTGGCTCGTGCCACAGGCGCATCGCAACAGCTCAAGATAAGTGAACGAAGACCTAGCCTGCGGTGTAGCGACTGTGCAGTGGCCGCAGGGAAGCACATTTTCATGTGCAAATGCGAGGTCACATGTTTCTCTGCAGCTGGTGGTTTCGTCCTATTGGAACGGCTGCGAGACGAGATCAGTAAACACAGCTCCCCTGTGCCCCAAAGGCTTTGGTAATGGGCAATATAGAGCCTCTGCACATCTTTGATCGGTTGACAACAAGGCTAATATAAAACATGCATGATGGGTCATCTAAGTACGCCTTCTGCGAATTATTAGTTCTGCAAATTGAAGAAAGAGTAACCAAATAACCATGCGTATGGAACGGCATGCCTTAGGAGCAGAGGACTCAGTCTACATGGTAAAGTTCTTTTGGATACATAAGGTCCTGAAATATTTAATAACCACATGAAGGCCCCACCCAAAGTGAGAAGGGCGAGATATCCCGAAATGTCCCATAAACACCGTTATTGCAGCTGTCCATCCATCAATATGCTGATCCATCGATCTCAGTTGACCTCTAGTCTCCTATTCAAGTCATTTGGTTCAAAGCGTTGCACTAAAGACGAGGTTGTGGATGGAGGGAGTAGACCACTCCATTGAGGTGTGCGAGGCATCTCAGGACCAGGAGGATCCCACTGAGCGGTGGTGTTCTTCTTGAAGAATAAGACTAAAGCTTTGACCTTTTATATTAGGTTCTTACAACTTTGCCTTGACTGCGATCTGTTATTGAAATTACGCTTCCAGCATTACATGTCATGCCCTGATTGCCTGCAGGAGGTCGCACGTCACACATGTGTAAAATGTGGGATTCTTCAGTTTGTGATAGCAGGCAATGATGCTACAATGCGCATAAGCGTCACACTATGCGCAGTTGTGAGTAAACCTTGACACATGCATTGATAGACAGCTAAAGGTAATATCCTTTAATACAACTTTGTTACCGCTCAACAACACAATGTTAGTCGTTGCAACATTAAGTCGCTAACACCAGGGCAAATAGAAGTGAGGCTATAGAGCCTCATGCGCACATCAGCCACGGATTTGGCTGCGTCGTAATGGAGAATTCGCAGTCCATTCTTCTGTATACTGCTCTCACTGCTATTAAGCGATTCACATTCTCTGGTTGCATAGAGGAAACTTCTTCCAGGTGCCTCCAACGCAACAATGCACAGATTCAAAACTCATTTCTTCTAAATCCATAGCTGCACTTTATTTGGCAAAGAAGTTATGCAGACCCTACATACGCTTGAAGCCTTTTAAGACTCCAGTTTGATTTATCATATTAGCAGCCAAGAACTCTACACAACTTTAAAAAAATAGTAAGCTTTTTTAAGATAAAATAAAGCATTTCAGACCTAACATGCCAGCACATTTGTCCTTCTTGTAAATGGATTTTTAAACTACTCGCCGTTATGCAAACGGTCACAGTCACAGAGGTAATGAGATGCTTGTAGGCGGTGTTGATGCTCAAGACATGGGACTGACTGTCATCGAATGGGTGAATAGCCGGCTTCTTCGTCCTTGGTTTGGTGGGTCTGAGCGCGCCCTGCCAGTGTGCCTCACTGATACGAAGTGGTTGATATAGTCAGTGTTGAAGTGGTGCAGGGTTGATGCTGATCGATTAAAACTAGACCCTAGCTGGCTATGCCCTCTGCCACTTATTTTTGCCCATCCCCTACTACGACATGTCTAGAATCTTACATCAATTCCTGACGACTCTAGTACAAGTGAGTTTTAACTTTTAACCCAAAAATGACTTCTATTAGCAATCCAAAACCTCTCGAATCCCGCATACACACACACTAAATAAATAGCATTGTAAGCTTCCACGACACTGCATTGTTCACATTAGCAGAACTAGATGCGAATTTGTGAAAGTGCCTATGCACGTCAGGCATTGGGTTGGCTAGCTCGCAATGACAATGCTATGGATCCAACTCTTGACCACTGTCCGCCTCTCTGCTATCCAACACATCCGCTTCCTCTCTCAGGCACACCTCTATTCCCTACATTATAAGATGCATCACATGGCCAATAGACAACACAATAGAATCTCGTAGCCAACGCATCTATGCCACTCCACCATTAGGTCGTTGACCCAATGACCAGCACATACGCCTATTAACCACATAATTAACTAAGCCATATGATGTCTAAAACTGACTTAGAGTGAAGCTGATTCTGCCATGTTTATTAGGCCTATTCGGTGGCGATAAGCCGATCACAAATAACTCCGCGTTGTGCTCAATGTTCCTGGTACCGTGCTTGCCAAAGGCTGAATTGATTGCCTTTGGATGTAAGTCGGATCTGGACCACTGCCGTGCTGAGGCGTTAGCTTTTTCCGACCATGCAGCCGAAATCGCAGTCGCATGCGCTACTCCTTCGCATATCATCTCGATTGCCACTAACAAGAATCCAGCTGTAAAAGTGGATGAATCTGAAAAGGTGCGATTCACGGGTTCAAGACATGAGAAGTATTGGCAAAGATTGCTAATTATAAGTGGGTGCGGTGTTTGATGGAACGAAGTAATGTCAAGTGGAGCAAAAATGGCAAGTTGATGTAGCTTAGCGTAGGGAATACTGAAGCATATTTTCTAGTCGATAGTATTCGAGGATAGCAGTGCTTCAAAACCATCATTATGGTGCCTAGTCACATGCTTCTAGAAAAACACAACGTGGCCTCAGCCTTTTTTCATGTTCTGTCTTACTGACAGGACTCCGAATCGACGCATCAGAGAAACGATTGGCAGCTCAAACTGCACGCAGCTACAGGATATCATTTTGCGCGTAAGTGATGACAAGATAAGCCCGTTAGGTACCGCGCAGCTCTTCTGATTCTTAAATGATGATTTCTTTATAAGCGTGCCAATGCATGGAGTAATGCATGAAGTGAATCAAGAAAGTGAACCGCATAATCCACGTTAGAAAGGGGATGCACACTAACACTGGCCACTGGTTCCAGACTTCCCACTAAACCGACTACCCTCTCTGTGTCAGCCTTAAATCCAATCACATCCTCATTATTCGGCCAATGCGCCAGAATCAACATCCAACGGCTCGTTATTGCCGTTTCGAGTGTCGGCTATGCCTTCATCAGTTGTTGACTGGGCTGCTGTCGAACCGATTTCAGGGTGTTTTCCTCGTAAAAGAATGCATTTAATCAAGATTCGGCAATCTATCTTACCAAAATTTGCTGTACTGCTACTGTATTTTCACTTAAAACATTGGTCTTTAGATTTGAACGTGCCCGAACACCTTGTGATGCCTTCTATGGCCTTCCATCTATCCAATAGAAGAGAGGGAAATATCCGAAATATGTAAGGCAGCAATAAAAATGGTCAAAAATTTGAAGTGCAGTAGAATTCTCTCTCACACGCACTTGCCGCGGCATTGCGGTGATGGAAGGAGTCTGCCCGCACAATCAAAATTCATGCGGTTCATCACGCGTACGACCTAAAGTAGTTTTGAACGAGAAGCCTAAGAAGAATGCAAAGAAAAAAACAAATTTATTGCGTAGAAACAAACATAAGAACAAACAGACAAATGGACCAACTCTTAGCTGAGTGTCCTTGTAAGTTGGAACCTCGAGCGTAAGGACTTTGAAGGTCCAGACTTTGGCTTTTATATTTGGCTGATAGCCATCTATCATCGTCTTTAGTGGCGAAGCAGCCGGAAGGCGACAAAGCCAGCATTAAGAATGTAACTCATTATCTAACGCATAACGCATTAAATATTTCCGTGAAATATCCTAGCTTGATTGATCTTTGTCGTCAAAGAAATTACCTGTGTCACTTATATGTGACGCAGTGGAATGATTGCCCATTTCGAGTAACAGCAACCGCTAATTTTAAGAATCGATGCAAACCGCAACAAAAAAAGAATGTCACTGTTGTTAAATTATGTATGCATAATTTTTGGAGGCTAATGCGTTTGCAAACTTGGATCTGCTTCCACTACGAAAAGGAACACAAGTAACCAAATGGTTCTGCGATGCCAGAGCGCTTACATTATTTCTAAAGGCGAGTTAAAATGCCTCTATAACCATATGCTCAAGCAAATCTGTTTTTTGTCTTTTAAGGTAAATATAGGGATCAAAAGGCAAACAAATAAGTCGCTCAATAAGCAATACGAGACTTGCTTGAACTGCATTTATCGTAAGCTGTTTTAACACACATTTGATGGGTGTTATCAAGCCTTATAGTCAGCGCACTGAAAAACTTGGAGCCTAGTAATGCAAACCCACTCTTTGTTTAGATGTCGGCGCACGTCGTAGCTTAAAATTCTACTGATCACGAGAAAGGAAAGCAATATATGCAGTGTGCTAGGGTAATTGACAGCGCATAGGGATGCACTGGGAGTGAAAATTGTTCAAGACATTGCTTCGAAGTGAGCAACTCCCGCCTCCCAATCGCGTACAGTGGGTAGAATTATAAAAAGTATGACCTCAAAGCCGAAATTACTGGTTAGAGCCGATGTAGATTCAGCAGACTTTCTTTATTATTTGCATGCTTGCATCTTGCTGATAGATTCGATCAACTTTGAATGCGTAGTGGTAGTAGTAGTTTTAGCAGTGGTAGCAGTAGTAATAGTGGTAGCAGGTGCTTGGGATAGGTTGGCTGGAGGGAAATAAAAGAGGTAGGTACTTAAAGGCCCACTACAACCACTGCTCGGAGAGTGTGAGAGAAAGTAAGTGGCGCGTCTGGTGCATAGGAAAAAAGGCGCAAATCAAACAACAAGATTAAAATTCTGTGGAAGAAAAAGACAATTGAAGGGGAAAAAGTAAGAAGGTAAATAGATGGAAGTAAGAGAGGCGTGAGCAGCACAGGCTGCCTCGTCAAGGACAAGTTACGTGTTGGGCCTGCCTGCCTGCCTGTTGAGGAGGAGGACTTTATCTCGATCCTAGCTGGGGCATGTGCGATACTAGAGGGAAAAATAGGCGTTGTAAATGAGAAAGAGAAAATGAAAAGACATCTGCGGTGATTAGATGAATGAATGCAAGAAATGAGGTGCAAAGAAGAAGAATAAGAGGATTGAAAAAGAGGAGGAGGGAAACAAGACATCTGCGACGATCAAATAAAAAAAGAAGTAGAGAAAGAGTGTGTTGCCATGTCAATGAAGTGAAGGGTGTGGAGGTGGGGAAGTTAAGGAAGGAGAGGAAAAGGGAATGATGGATGATGGGATGAGGAGGAAAAGGCAGTTATATGTGCGTGCATGCATGAGGCTTGAAATAACAGAATCCGTAATGGGGTTACGAAAGGGAGTAAAGGAAAACAATGCACCAACAATAAATGAAAGAAGAAGGGTAGATAAATAGTCATTTGTCATCGACAAAGGGCATTAAAAAGAAAACAAAAAGAAACAAAGTAAAGAGCAGAAGAAAATGAATGTTATGCACCTAATGGATACAGGTGAGAGGGTGGAATAGAGGTAAGGAAAAAGTGAATAATTATGTGTGTCACATGCATGTGACAGTAGCGAAAACGATAAAAGAAAAAATAGTGGAGGAGTACTTAGTGGATCTAATGACATAAATTAAAGACGAAACAAGTATTTGACTTTCCTTTTTAAAATCTTTCTATTCTTCCTTTAAAAAACAAGCTGCATTGAAGGAACGAGTTGTGGCAGTGCGTTGCGTTGCATAGCACAACGATAGTAGTGAAAGCCAAGGTAACTGCCATGCACAAACATAAAGAAAAAAAGTAAAAGCGAAAAAAGAAAGCATGCAAAGAAGGAAAGAAAAAAGAAAGAAAAGGCGAAAGAAGGGCTGAAAGAAATAAGGGATATGGACTGCTAGCGGAGGGAAGGTCAGTAGTCGTGTTGATGGTGGTGACGTCCGGTGTGTGTCACACATATGTGACGGTGGGCCGGTAGATAAGATGAGGTGAACAAACAGTGAATTCGGAGTTGGTAAGGCCAAGCATATTGAATGAAAATTGTAAAAGAAGTTTCTTTGATAAGTGGTGTTAGATTTCGTTAAAATTAGTTACAGAAAGGAAAGTCTTGGGGACGGAGAAGAGAGTGGCTGCTTCGAGTTGATTGAATGGGGAGTAGCAGTAGTAGTTGGACCTATAATGACGTCAACTTACAATCAATTCTCGATTCTATCTGTATTACTCACAGCAAATACTAACCCCAAAAGCAATGCCCAGGTCACTAAAATGGAGCTAAATGATCTCCGAGGTTACATCGTCACGTCATCTGACCTTGAGTAGAGGTCTGTCCTCCATCCAGCGATACGTTATGACGTCATCTGACCTAGACTTGCGTAAAACCTCAGCTCTAGCTACTATTGCTACGTAATTTGTGCGTTTGCTAAGTCTCTTACCCGTTCCAGGGGCCTTTTATTGCGTAATTTTACCTTGAATGGGACTCGAGACCCATTTACTGGTCTATTAATGCGTAAATTTTGAGTTAGATTGAATCGGAGTCCTTTTTAGGAACCATTTATATCACTTACTTACAACTTTTATGGTGAACTTGCTTTTAATTACCTAAATATTTTGCAAAGTATTTCTAGTTGCGTGACTTTTTTCTTTCAATTTCGTATCCTTTTATTTTTATAAGCAATTATTTTATTAATTATTTTTACTATTTTGACAACTCCATGCCGTCATTTTCCACTCTGTTTATGCCTTTTTCGCCTGATTTCTCATTTTCATTATTACTTTCTCTTTTTATTTTATTTCGCTTTTAAGTTAGCTCTCCTTGTTTTGCTTGACCGTTTGGCGACCTCGTAGGTGCTGTGCTGGTCGCCTTCGTGCTTGTCTGGTTAGGTGCTATCAAGGGGTGATGTGAGTCCCTCCCGCTATCGTCGCCTTACTTTGCGTTTTTTGCATTGTTGTGGTGTTTTGGGCTAACACTTTCAGCCGCATCAATTTATTAAAGTGCATATTTTGCCCACTGCTTTGTTATTATTTGCTCAACTAAGTTGTTGTTTGCCTTTATTTTTATGGAACTTGCAATTTTATCGTTAGTGCTAAATATTGCACTAGTGCCTCTCTAATCGTCCAGTTGGTTCTTTTGTTGATTTCTTCCTTGAATTCGCGACGCGTTAAATAGGGCATTCGCATCTTGGGGCTCTCTTGCTTAACCCACCCTGTTTTCGCATTACTTTTGAAAGCTGGCGCAACTACTTTCCTAATTTCTCGTCCTCCTTTCTCATATTTTTGTCGTTTAATAAGTCGTTGCTGCAGTTCGTTGTTTGTCAGTATTACGGTTCCTACTTAGTGCGACTAACGTGGGTTCGACTGGCAAGGCTTAATTTGCACGGATTGGATTTCAACTAAAAATGCATATTTATTTTAGTTTTTGATTGCTACAGCCGTCAGGAAGGGTGTCTCGTGTTTCAACAAAAGTGTTAATGATAAAATTGTACAGAGTGTGACGAGGTGAAGTGGAGAAGAGAATCTGCTAATGGGATGGTAAACTAGGGTAGAAGTAAAGCAAGCTGGCTTAATGCCTTCAATTGTGACGGATAGGTGTGGTAGAATGGGTGAGGATTATGTTCGCATATACTTCAGGCAGCAAAGAACGCTTCCATTCCAAATGAATTCGGACCAGCTCTTCGTGTGGCTGACGTGCACCATTCGGATGAGATTATCAAATTATATTTCTATTCATCAGGTTCCTTTCGGAGCACCAATTGGAACAGCATGCTACAATTTTAAGCAAAAATTAATTCGGGGCAAATGGCATTGAACCGTAACTTTAAGTTCCTTTGCTTGAGCCACCCCACGTACAATTTAGGATAATAGCGAAGAGCATGACTTTACGAATGTTAATGGTCGGCAACACTTGCAACTCTATTTTGCCACAATCGCTCATACATTCATTTGCTAGCGGGAAGAATTAAAAAGTGGCAGGAGAGAGCAGGCAGACGCACGGCATTAACTCATTGCAGCATGTCCCGCGATGCTACTCTTCTATGTTTAATACTGAATTGTGACTTTTGTGAGGACACTTCTCTCCGGACCTTAACGTTTGCAGGCATAATGGTTTCGTGGGTAGGGCATCTAAAAATAACTTGTGACTGCAAAACTAAAGTGCGAAGACTAAAGTTTTATGCTAATTAATAAATTAATTAACTAGTTAATTATACTAACTTACAAAGCCGAAGACTGACACTCTCGTCGCGTCGATGTACCCCTTTCAGAGTGCGTTAGTATTCTTGAACCTTCTAGTTCCCTTCCTTTTGCTCCAACTCCACGTGTGCTATGATGGGACGGCAATTAAGCCCAAGTAGAGAATCACATAAGAAGGCAAAGTCTGCTGCCAGGAAACAACCTATAAGGGGGACTGCTGTGCAAAGCCGAACCAGCGGACGCCACTGCTAGACGCTACGCGACACGCGCCATAGATTGACTCACGCACATGTCAAATGCGAAGACGTCAATCACACACACAACTGCCAGATATGCTTACGTACGCGTTGCAAAGCCTTCTACCACTCATCTTGCTTCTCCGTCTTATCCTCGTTTCCACTACTCGTCTTCACATCCTTTTAGTTCGTATTCCTTGCCTCCAGTTTCCTTCTCATCCTTTACTTTTTCCTCCCACCCGCCAACCCGCTATCCTTACTTTCGTAACCTTCAACCGTCGCTACGATGTCAAGGAACTAAAGCAGATATAAATCACAGAAACTGCTGCTACTTCACTCCCCTTTCTAATCTATCTTACCCTTTTTCTTTTTTACTACTTTAGCATGCTGTAACTCAATATTTTGCTAACAGGTTTGCCAGTGCAATATGCACCTCAAGGTGGAAAGCGAAAGGTAAGTAGTTAAAGCGTGCCATTAGGTAAAAATGCATTTTGTCATCACAAAGTCAAGTCCTTCCTGATACATTAAGCAGCATGGCTAGAGGTGCAGGTAGATAAAAGCAAATAGAAGTAGTAGGAAGCGGAAGCCAAATCGACAGCAATGACATTTGTCTACCTCTTTCTCCTACTTAACCTCCTTATTCTCTCCTCACTCACCCATTCCTTCTTCTACTTCAGTTAACCAAGCGTGTCACTTCGCCACCACCAACCAGGTACAATTGCTACCATTGTCTTCTCTGGTGCGAGGGAAGAACTCGCGTAGATGCATAATTAGGGAAAGCCATCAGGAAGTCACACTCGTCAGCTCTGCAGCAATGTGCAGGGGTACGTCGCCAATTCCCTTTATGCAGGTATGCCTTGTAGCACTTTGCTCATCTCATTCCTTATGGTCTCTTTCGCACGCGATTACGAATTGCCTAATCAACAGCAGGAGTAGGGGCAGAAGTATGAGCAGATGTAGTGAAACAGAAGCAGCATATCACGTTCGGCAAAACTAGGCTTAACCAGGCCGAACTGTACTGGACCAATTCAAATACGAGTAGAGTAGAGCAGCCACGCATGCCTGATTATGACAGTCTGGTGTGGAAGAGAGTGAGAAAGGTTGGGAAGGAAGACGATAGGTAGGTAGCCGTCTTCATTACCTACCATTCAAGCCAACCTTTACTCCTCCTTATTTGTCACGTCGAATCGGCCTAATGCAACCGCAGGCTCCGTGCCTGGCAGATGATAGGGACCAATGTACACTTGCAGCAAGGAGGTTCGGCGACGTCTTCGAGATGGTGGAGCGGGAACCCCCTTGCCTCCTCCTCTTCTCACATGCACCACTCCAATCCATTTTCGGCAAGTCACTTTTTCTTGTCTATCTCTCACTTCACTGCATGCGCTCCTAAGCACCGCGTCTTGCATTATGTCTTACCACTTATGCTTCAAACATTTGAATCGCGGCAGACGGAGGGATGAGTGCTGCCTCCCTATAATCCTCCTATCATCCTTCTTGTCTCGAAATCAGTGACACCAAGATGCCTCACGCATCTGACTGAGTGCATCTAGCTGCAGAGACAATGTTGGCGTCTCTTCACGGACCCTCTCCTGAATTAAAGGAGTTAACAGATTATAAAGGCGAGTAGAGGATCAAGGAGAATAAGGCGCAAAGTCACGAGTGTAATGGTCAAGGCAGTATGTGCGGGGAGCAGCTTAAGGGCACTTCTAAAAGTCCACTATGCGCAGTTACATCACGACAGACGAGGCATTGATTGCTTTCTTGATGAAAACATTGATTTATAGGTCAGTTGGTCAATAGCCAATGATGGCCTTGAGAAAGAATAGCGCCGACTGCAAAGCTGTATGTAGTTGCATTTCCGGGCGTTTATTAAACATCTAAGTAACGATAGGTTTCCTGATGCCTTTAAACAACGCTGGATTATTTTGCCAGCTTTTCAAACATCGAGACAACCTCATTCCCTCCACAACGTTTGATCATCGTCATCTTTGCCTACAAAGTGGCTTTCAAGCATATTTGAAAGCTACCTCAATTGTCCGCTTGAACTAACTATCTCCAATTACTTGATACGTGATCGCCCACTGTGCAATCGTGTGACTATTTTGTGACAATATTTAATTGCCTATAGTACTACCAGAACAACACGCCAAGTGTGCAGATGACTTATTTCGGCAAAGTGCGACCTCAAAAGAAGTTAAAGTACTTTGAAAAGGACAGTAGAAGTAGGGACTGAAGATGGATGAAGAGAAGTCGTTAGGCACTTTATTTCATTCTACTTTGGACGACTGACCCCTGCAATCAATCATATTTGAACGTGAAAAATACTGCTATTGGGTTCTTAGCTCACTTCCACTTTTAGCCCTTTTGCACTTTAACTTGCCGTTATTTAGTGTAAGCTCCTCATAATTAACTTTTTGTTGTTCTTATACAGAAAATGCCAGTGTGGATGGAATCAGACCAACCATCATCAAACAATGAAGGAATTATAGTCTCGACGCATCAACTTTAGTAAGCTCGACTTTTACAAACTCAGGAAATTATCCACAGAAGAAGAGGTAGATTGGTTTAAAACTGATGTTCTACGACTTCTCTTCAGCCATCTTCTATCTCTACCCCTGCTGCCATTTTTGAAGTCCTTACACTTCGATTTGTTGTCTCACTTTACCGAAAACAAATTCATTGACACACTTGGCACCATAGACGACTACATGTTGGGAGAGAAGGTGGATGCGTTGAATGGCAGAGAGGCGGGCGGTGGTCGAGAGAAGGGAGTGAGGCATTCTTACTGCGAACTAGTCAACTCATCGGCCGACATGTGCTGACACCTTCACAGATGCACTTCCACTTGTACTAATGTGAGCAATGTAGTGTCGCTGAAGCTAACAACGGCATTTGCTTACAGTGAGCACGTGTGCAAAGGGATTTGACGGGCAGTTGAATGCTAGGTAAAGTCAACGCCAGGTCAGAGTTTAAAGTTTAATTGCGAACTGTTACCACACATTAGTGTAGCATCAGGGTAACGCCGCAGTAACAAGTTGGCAAATTTTAGCTACTGCATGCGTAGCCTCCTTAAGACCCTTTCCAGCCGTCTGTAATTTACCCTGCACCACCTCAAAATTGGCTTCTTGACCTTCGTCACATCGCTGAAGCACTCTTGTCTAGCATGCTCGAACTTGCGATACCGGAGACGGAGAGGTGGAATATTCACCCGAATTGGTAACAGTAGTTCCCATGTTCTTGATATTAACAACGCGATCAAGCATATTGTAACTCCAAGACCGTATTTGGTTGCGTAACGAAGAGTAGCTAGGAAGACTATTGACAAGAAGGGTAAATTTGCTGGCATATAAGAGGCCTGAACCGATTCTATTTCCTTAAATGCCTAATATTCTTTTAAAAGCGGTCCCAATTCTCCCAGCTTCTAATAACTGAATTTGCCTGAGGTCTTAAAACGCTTTCTGTGGCTTGGTGTGATCTGCGCTTCTCTGCCAAAATGAAATCAACGCTGGAAACCCTTAATAGCATTGTAAAGGCTTCCGACATCTTTGCATCTGGGCCCCATGGATGATGGAACCTTGGATGTGCTCAAGGTTGCTTTCACAGTTGACGTCGATCAGATCGTATATATGTTTGCTTGGTCAAGAAATGACAATTGCAATCGTTTCTAACTGATAATGAACAACTTCTTCTTCCCTTTTGGCTGCAATGAGAATTCTCTTACACTGCATGGAGCCATTTTTCATTTTTTTGAAAATTTATTGTTTGACTCTAAACTTCAATTACGTGGGCATGTTGAGCAGCAAAACGCAAACGGATGCATGATTTGTAGGCCTGGACATAAATACGAGTAGTCTTAAGCTCATGTTTAAGTTTTCTGCTGTACATTCAGCGGCTTGAGAAGATGAATGATGCCTGGCCCACTCTCATCAAACAAATGCATCAGTTCCCACTGCTGGTGGGTAGCAGAGAGTCTAGGATGTCTATGCTGCCTGTTTCTCATCGATGTTTTGTAAGAGTAGGCTGCGGTGTTCTAAAACTGTTACGGGCAACGCATATTTGACAGAAAGTATGAGCTGAGTGGATGCATGCCGCCAGTGCCTTTTACGCAGGGTATACAACCTCCTTCTTTTTTTTACGCGTAGCTTTTGAAAAACCACATTTTTCTAATGAGTAAGCGACGAGGGGACGTCAGGAGGCTCAACGCCTTTATAGCCTAGGAAGATTTTAACCCGCAGGGCAAGAGTTCGCCATTTCTTAGTTTGATTTGACCATAATGGCTTTGTTGTTCATAACTTGAGAGATGTGAGAGATGTGTGGCATTTGGAGGAGGCCAGATCTGCACACACAGCATTAGTAGAATTATCTCAAATCAGAGCCATCAGGTCTCCTTCTGTGTAGTGCAGACATTTAGGTCGGGTTAGTCATTTGGTGTGCTGTGATGAGGTGAGGTGTTGCTCATATTTTAGTGGGATGCAGGAGTGGTAAGAAAGAGGACACCACGCTCGAGGTCTAGTCAAATTTAACGGTCCTCACTTGACATGTGTGTGGTTGCTAAAGGGTGACGCAATTACGGAAACAGTACAGCACACCATCACAAATTGTGTGCCAGCTTTGTGGGCACTGGTGTGAGATGCAGAGTTAGAGTTAGGCAATACCTACGAAAACAGACCGCATTTTCGCCGCCAATATCACTGATTTTACTTTGATGCGTGGAATGAAAGATGTCGCACTAACGTTTGCCACGTTTGTTGCGACTTACTTATCTGATGTCGCTGCACAGTTTTTCTCTGTCAAAAGGTGACTAGTTTGGCTGGGATATTGAAGAGGAAATATGACAGGGCAGGAAAAGCTTATCACAAAATGACCATAGAACCAAAATACTAGAGAAGAGAAGGGATGGGTGGTGATGGCCTTCACAGAGGGCTAATAAAACACTGACTACTACCGTCTTGAGTGCTACTCGTGAGCGATTTAAGTAGCACAGCTACACCTTTCACCCAATCAGCACTCTAATGCGCCTGATGCCGCTCCTCACCGTGGTTTTTAATGACTGGCCTTAAAACTGTTTGTGTCCACGCCTAGGGGATCCTATGATGCTTATGCGAAAAGTAGTTAGGATGTTTTTGTAGCTACGCCTACTACTCATGCTCCTAATGCGGTAGCAGCAGTGTGTCAGAATTCGTCCAACGATGCTCATTTGCTGCCGTTATCGAGCGGACAGCGTTTTAAGCACACCAAACCACTAAAATAGAATTCGACCTGGAGCATCATAGTGTGTGTTTTAAGTAAGCAGGAAGATGATGCTTTTCCGCCAGGCTGAATTACTGGTAGAAGAGCCAGGTTTTACCCCATTCAAAAGCCTTAGGTCTAGATACTTTGCTGTGGTATTTTGTTAGGTAAACTTTAACATCCTTCTGACCCTTAGTTTATCGCATGCTGTGCTCTCTCTCGTTAACGTGTTACCACTCTACTCCTCTACAGTCAATTTTGTTATCTATGAGGCAGAATTCCCTTTACTGCTCGGTTTGTTTCCACTTTGCTTTAGTGACAGGCAAGCAAGCCTGACTTCTTCGCTTATTTACTAGGCCCCGAATTAATGCGGAGAGGCCGGCTGGCGCGGATAGTTCAGTCCGCAAAGACAGCCGATCAGATGAAGGGTGAAAGTGATTACTGTCTTCAGCGAACCACATTATGCTCTTTTATCTGCAATGGAGGATGCTGGTACTTGTAGCAACACCTGGCTTTAATAGCCTAAAGTGACATAATGAGGCTGCTGAAACAAAACTTCTGAGTGGAAGTCATCGTCTGCACGTTTCGAGCGGCCTAATAGACCACGGAAAAACTGATTGATGGCACTTCTTGTAAGAGCAGATTGAACGCGAGATGCCCACCTCATTCGCTTTTCGATATCTGCTTCCACTCGTGTTGACGAATGATTTGTGGTGTCGTCTTGAATCAGGGTTCACGTTCTACCATTGCCACCATAGATCCCGCCGCGTTGACGTAAGGACTTGGTAGTCGCCTACAGAATGATGTCAGGAATAGTTGGTGGAAAGCCAACCAATCACGGACTCTGTATATCCTTGCTTAAAAGAGCGCATAAAGTATCAACAAGACAAATTCGGCTTAAGACTAGCATCCTGACGCCTAATGGAAGGAGTACACGAACTTAGATATGACGGTAGGGGAGCGCATTACAATTCATCTACCAAATGAAAGAGACTAGAGCCTCATTGCATGCTTTAGGCGTCCAGCAGGCTTACGACCCATGCTAGAGGCTCCATGTCTGACAGAATCACTTGTCGGTGGTGTGTGGCAAGTCAGCTTGGGTCGACATTTTTCCATCTGGATGTAGTCAAAATGAAGCCTGCCAGAACAACCTTTTAGTTTGCGGGAGGTATTAGATGGGCGTTAAAAACTTTCGAAGCAACGAGTGTAAGGAAAAGGAAGATCACCTAGTCATGGGTTGTTTAGCCAAAAGACAGAATACAAGGTGCAAAGAGCTTTGTGCTTAGTTGAGCGGACCCTTACAAAGCTCGTGTATCTTCTTGATCTTAAGCATGAACAACTGATTGAGTGAGTTAGTTATAGCGCCACGGAGCTCCTGGACCACAATGTGTAGGGTAAACCTGTGCTTTGTGCATGTGTATGCACATTTAATGTCATTTTCTTCCATCCTCCGATTTGAAGCTTTGCTCACGATTTTGATTAAATAAGGGCACGGCATCCATTATAACCTCGCTAGTAGTAGCTTCTCTCGGCTAGCTACATTTTTACTAATCAAGTTCAATCGGTACACCTAGCGAATTGTAGTCTACGATTCGAGCCTGTCTTGGGGGTCAGCCTAAAAGGCCTTCTGCCAGAAAATCAAAGGTCCTTGGGTGACTCCTCAGCATCGACACTAACCTGTGTTGTTAGCCTCCTAAGCGTGAAGCAAAGTGTCTGCTCTTCACTTTTATGCATAGATGAAATAAGGTAGCGCACCTCAGTTCCGCGTCAGTTTTGAGGTGATGATGATGAGTTCTGGACTATCAAAACTTGTTTTGATTCCCACTATTGCTTGATTTTGCATCATTGATTGCCTTTTTCTCCTATTGGGTGGTTGCGTCGCATTGTTTGCCACTGCTACGAGTCCCACTCTTTACCACCTGCCCATCTCGCTTGCACTATTCCCTATGTTTTGTGCACACGGATGCGCATTTAAAGTCATTCCCATTCAATCTTTAAATTGAAGCTGTGCGCACGCTTTTTAACCTCGCTAAACTTAAAGACAAGTAAGTAGCCTATTTCTTCTTTTACTGCTTATATTTTTGGCTATACGACTTAATATGTTAAGCATCGTGACATCGATACTGGCTGCGGAATATTCCATGCATGCCGCGCATGGGAAAGGACTATAGCATTATACGCTCAAGCATGTTCATGATTAGTCAGTCTATGACGGCATTCGATAAAGTGCTTATAAGCTTTCATTAAAAAAAAAACAATATACAAAGGTGCTTGAAATAACCCACACTTTTAATTGATGCAGTGGGCGGATTGGGAACAAAATGAAAGTGCTTTGAAATATATTGGCTTAGTACTCTTACCTTTGTAGAGGCGTATTCGTAGACTACAATGGTAAATTTAACCCTCAACATTTAACCATTGCGTTTGGAATTACGAATTTTCGAAGAAGCGGTCATTTTGAAAGGCAAATTTGACGCATCAAAGGCTGCTCGCCTACATTATGTGACTTGACTAGTCGGTCAGAAAGGATGCTTGATTTTGCGACTAGATAATTCAGACTTTGTCTGCTTTCCTGTGGACCGCCTCATCACACGCGTGGCATCCGGTGGCGTGTACTCAGACCTGGCTGCTAACCTCCTACATTGGATTTGAATTGTGAATTTACTCACCGCCTCACATTAGTCGCTATACACGCTAAGTTCGCCTTGAAGACTAAGGAATGCAGATTGTATGATTAGACAGCGTTGATTTTGCTCTCTAGTGACTAACTTTGCACTCTCTAAATGTTGTCCAAATGAGAGGGCACCAACCTCAGATCGGCGAGATTTACGAGTTGTGATCCGCAGCCGCAATAACAATCAGATTTCTGAACTTCCTTCCGGGAACACTGATGGCATAGATGAGGTTGACTTAATTACCATGAGGCTGGTATTTCAATGCTAAACGGAGTGACACGCTATTAGCAGATACCTGATGGGCCTGTAAATGTGGGTTTGCTGGTTGTTCATTTGCTTGAGGCGCCCAATATTTTAACGTGTACCTGGCTCAGCTTCCCATGTAAGTGTTGTATCCTTCATTCGGAAATTACTTTAGAGTCCATATACCAGCTTGCCAATGCAACATCACATCATCAAGAAAGCATCCGCATTAGCGGTTCAAGTGAGAGTCAAGAGCCCGATAGCCCAAAACTTCTTTGTGCTTTCATATTCTCCACGTATAAGTACAAGTAAAATGTGACGTATTTTGGCAGTGCCTGATTCATCTGCAGCCGCAGTCAAATTTGATGGCCAGCTAGTCAGGTTCAAATGAGCTGTCAGCTGCATTGTTAAATAACTGACTAGCAGAACCATCCAACTGAACAGCTAACCTCCCAACTGAGCAGCTGCTCTCATGGGTTTGTTCATTGGCAGGGTAAGGTGTCAGGGGCAGTGCTGTCTTCTCTATGTCCTCTAAAGATACATGCGCAATGCCAGCATCACTAAAAATTTTGATTCCGGAATACAATTATTTAGTTGAACCCAACCATGGGCAAGTTGGGAAACTGCATAAATAATGTTAGCCTCTCAAACAGTGGCAGTGTACGTCTGTTTTGCTGCAAAAACAGCAAGTTGCAACGCTGAGCGTTATTGGTGGAACAGCCTATACTCTTTGGGCGTCACATATCGGTGACCACAGAACTATCCAGAGGCGGGAATATCTTGTAAGTGAATGAGTTGCATTGCATATCGTAAAGTGAGTGCGATAAACGACCAATTACGCTTAATAACGGCGTGAGTGTGCATGAAGGCGATAAAGCCCACGTGTGTAGCATGAGTACACAGCCCTTCTCCAACAATTTTTTTTCCAATATAAATAGCAACAGCGGATCACGTCGCGAATGCGTGGCACATCTTTCGATCAATGCGCTACTTTAGACTTTGCTGCATTCATTCTTCGCGGATGGTGCAAAAAGTGGCAAAATTTGCTGTTTCTGCAATCAGTGTATCATCCAGCTAGTTTAGTTCTTCTTTTTGCAAGGGAGGCGATACGCGTCTAGGTGGATGCGAGATGGGTTACTGTTGTATAAATGACTCTATGGAAGGGATCAGACTATTAAATTTAGTCTCAATATAGTGCCGCTTGCAAACATATCGAATTGGTTGATGTTAAAATAGGAAAGAGTCAGAGCCTGTGTAGTTGAGCAGGGTAGCTAGTCATGGACTCGCGACTCCCATTTTTTAACCAGAGAGATTTTGCGGGTGACCACTCAAACATGCAGAAGAGCGGGATGAGACCTGGCTTCTCATTGACATTAGTTGAGGCTCTTTCTTCCCTCCCTCTCTTCATTATTTTCTTTTTCTTACCTCCATTCATCAGCTCGACTTCTTTTTGTCTACCTTTTCGTCTCTTATTCTCTCTCCATTACCTTACCTCCAACTACTTATAGCCCGCTAGTAGATGCCTCCCTTGGTAATAAATTGCATGCAATTTACATGTATCAAAGCAGAGGTCAAAAGAAACACACAGTGCGTTGATGCGTTGATCTTTGAATAATCTTTTCCCTTTTGCACCTTTTTTGCGATAAGCAAGACAATAAGTTATTAAACAATCAATATTCTCTTCCTGGAGGGTGGTACCATCCAAAATATGATGAAAGGCATGAATGCGCACCAGACGAGTTTCGTGCCGATTAGTTGAATAGAGGCGAGCGATTGACATTCCTTCCTATAATTGCCTGATTTTTTTGATATTAACGAGATGATTTTTGGCAGTAGGGAGTGACTCTCTTTAAATCTATGGTTGTGAAGGGTAAGGGGTAAGGAATGAAGAAACTCCAGATGGGAGTAAAATGAGAAGAAAACAAGGATAAAAGAGGAAGGTGGAATAAGAGAGAAAGAAAGAGGGAAGGATGGATATTGAATGCGAGTCAGATGGTAGAGGTAGAGTGGGGGGTCAGTAGTTGTGACGGTGGTGGGTGAAGAAGAGGCAAGGTTGGGATGACAAGTAAATAAGTGATTCTACGTGGGTAAATGGGCACTAGATTGATTTTAAACCAACGCAAATCCTGACTTCACCTGGATTTTTTTTCAGCATAACGAGGCCACGTGAATTTCAAATCAGAAAAACGATGCCTAGGGCGTCAAAATGACGCTAAAGGATCTCCTGGGCTATAAACTTACGCCAACTAATTTTAAAATGAGGCCTAACCCCCAAAAATGTGTTCCGGCGGGTGGCTTGGCTGGTCAGTCATTTAACGGTTTGACCAACAGCTAATTTGAACCTGACTGGCCTGCCATCAGAAGTGACTGTGACTGCAGATGACTTAGGTGCTGTCAAAATCGTCACATCTTACTGACAATTAGACGTGGAGGCTATGATATCACAATGAAGTAGTCAGCTGTCGTTCTCCCAACTCCATCTTAAACAACTACTGCTCATGCTCGCTTGATGGTGTGATATAATGGCGGCAAGCCGGTAATATGGACTCCAAAATTAATTGCGAACAGAACATAAAACACTTAACTGGGCAGTTGAACCAGGTACATGTTAAAATATTGGACGTCTCAAGCAAACGAACAACCAGCAAACCCACATTTACAGGCCTATCAGGTTTCTGTCAAAAATTCGTCGTTCTGTTTAGTATTTGGAAGGTCAGTCTCATGGCAATTAAACCTGTCTCGCCCATGCCATCAGTGATTTTGGAGGTAGGTGCAAAGCACGGGCGACCAACACGATTAGGCCATATTTTGCTAATCAGTTGGTGTTTGACACAGACTTCCCAAAAGGGTGCAAAAATTGTGGACTTAATATCCAAGGTTCATTTAACCATGCACCACCTTTCGCATCTCAATGACACTTATACGATTTGAGGTACGCTTTGGCCTTGATCTGAAATCTGATTATGATTACGACCGCGGGTCATAGTTCGTAAAGCTTACCGATCTCAAGTTGATGCTCTCTCATTTTAACAACATTTAGAGAGCGTAAAATCAGTCACTGGAAAGCAAACTCAATGTTGTCTAATTGTAGAATCTACATTCCTTAGTCTTCAGCCGACCATCGCAAAGCGATGAGTAAACTCACAACTCAATTTTGAAGTTGAGAGGTTGTCGATGAGGGTCAAGGCAGGAAAATGTGTCTCGTTGTCTGTAAGTATATTCCACCTTATACCACGCGTATTATTATACAATACGCAGGAAAGTAGACGAAGTCAGGAATATCTAGTCGCGAAATCAAGCATCCTTTCTGACTGACTAGTTAAGTCAGATAGTGCGAGCAGACAGCCTTTGGTGCATCAGATTTGCATTTCAAAAGTATTATTAATAAGGAAACTCTTGTTCTCATTCACCGTAGTCTGATGCTGAGTGATTATGGTACCATTATAGCCTGTGCGAATGCCTCCACAAGGAGAATTGCATCGGTCTAATGTATCATCCCTTTCATTTCGTTCTGAATCAACCCACTGCATCAATGAGAGATGCCAATTTTTTAAGTCGCAATGTTTAATGCATAATGCAGCATTCTAAGATTTTAGTAGAAGCTAAATAATTAATGGAAGGAAAGAATCGTCTCCTTTCTTTTACCATTGTACATGCTCAGGAAGTCACATGCGCGTTCCTTTTGTGATTTCTTGGCCATATCCTTCGTCCACATTGTCAAATTGCACCGTATGCCTTTGCGCCGCTATCTGAACACTGTGGTGCCTTGAACAAACATTTGCTATTGCAAGTGGTCTTTAGACCCTCCATGCAATGACCAATGCAAAATGCGGCTACAAATGGAATTTAATGGATACCGAATACTGTGATCAGTCGAAATAGGAAGGGTCAGCTGTAAGGTAAAAGAACGCGCCAACATTTTTAGCAGTTATCAACTCTTAATTATAACCGCGATCCCAGAACTCTCCGCCACTGTTATTTGCTGGGCGGGTTATGCCTGCCTGATTAATCCAGTGACCAGCGCAACATCCACAACGCCACCAGACATCCCACGACCTTCGAGAAAAATATTAAAAATAGAAGAGTGGAACAGTAAGCAAAGAGATGCACTAGAAAAACATAATAAAACAAAAACATTTAACTTAGAGGCATGCCAATTATATAATGTCGCAATAGCGAAGCCCGCGGACTAAGTTAGTGATGAATTTAGAGGCCAAGTGACGTAATTGTGAGCAATGGGCAGAGAATGCACGTATCGGTCATGCAATGATTAGTTAATTTGGTGCATTAATTTGGCTCGGTATCTCAACACGCAATTTGGCTGGATTCTGAGTGTTATTGTCATCGCAAGTTCATCACTTGTATGGTATAGATTGCAAAGCATTTAAGGTTTGGGAGAGATCTAGGAATAAATCCTCGTCTGCCTTAAATTGTGCATGTGTGTGCATAATTTAGGCTGTTGTGGCACCTTTGTACGTTAAGGTAGCTGAGATTAAACCGCATCTCTTACGAGATTCGGCGTTTTAAATGCTGCTACATCAGGTGAGAGGTGATGAAAACTGCTGACAAGCTGAGGTAACCGCGAAGTACGCCAGTAGGGGCGGAGAAGGAGGTGAGCCTTCAGCAGGAACAGTGCCAGATCTTCGTAAGTGGAAGTGAAGGCTTGGAGCTTATTTGGATAGAGGCCTGAGGGGAATGGCGTGGAGGTAGTGGTATGCACGTCTTTAGTGGG
Organism: Taenia hydatigena; assembly: GCA_036345935.2. NCBI lineage: Eukaryota > Metazoa > Platyhelminthes > Cestoda > Cyclophyllidea > Taeniidae > Taenia > Taenia hydatigena. The sequence continues at coordinate 15,692 of JADWOT020000101.1, read as the reverse complement.
CCCGAGAGTCCAAGTGTGATAAGTTACAATCGACCGTGCGGAGCTTCCCATCTAAGAAGCATTGTGCGCAGAAGAATTCGAAAAATTGCCTTAGAGAGCATTATTATGTTTGTGGCATGGTGTGTTTTGTCTTACTCCCTTTCTTCCCTATCCTACTAAATGCGGTAGTGCGTACCTTCTCGACACAACGAGTCAGCAAGTGAGCCCACCTCAGTGAAGAAGCACTGATTCCTATTGTGAGTTATTTTGTCTTCCCTTGACTTCAAGATAAATAGCATGCAAATGTGCAGATGCATGCATGCTAACTCAAACCCTCATCACCACCATCGCCATTGGCACCACCACCAAAAGAATACTAGTTTCAATCTGCGAACAGCATACGTTCCAAACAACGCAGTCTCAACAGTGGTCGATAAAGGTGTACAAACGTAATTAGTGTGTCACCAAAGTGGAATCGGAAGGAGGGCGATCACCGTTGAACCTCCACTATCGCATGGGATGCCCACCTGCTGAAAGTCTTTACTACTGACATTCTTTGTAATTACTACTGATTCGACGCTAAGTAGAGGTTGCGCGTCGAGGTGGACATTCGATAGGATATTGGCAATGGTTGGGGGCTCGCAGACAGGCGGAGACCGCAATAAGAAGGTAGAAAGGAGAATGAAGGCGCCTTCATCAACATCCAATTTGTAAATGAAATGCTCTGTCCCTTGATCAAATGGAAAGTGGTGTTAATTATAACCAAACACTGCAAAATGCGCGAACATTGACGAGTCGTGAGTGCGTACGGTGAAGTAATTTGTAATAGGGAGAGAGCACCTCGCCCCCTCTCCTTTTTAACCATTGCTGAACCAAATTTTAAAGATCCTCAGTTAGCTTTAACTTTCTCAACAAATCATGGAGATGTAGGGAAGGTGACAAAGAAGAAGAAGCCACCTGTTTGGCAATCAAATTTCTATGAGCCTACCCAATGTTAGTCATCTGGCGGTACACGAAGTACTGGATCACTACCATGCGGTGCAATTAAAGTGCCCAAAAGAGATGGCAGAGCGTGACGCCTTAGCATTCAAAGATTCATTCCATGTGGCACGAGTGAAGACCAGAAGTCGTCCTAATATTTCACTTTTCAATCGATGCGACAGAGGTAAGCTCAAAAGAAATCAAGCAAACATTCTAGTCCCATGTTCCATCAGCATTCATACAACAACATCAGCTCCGTAACCCAAGATATATTAATGGCCACCTATACCTTAATCTAGACCCGACGATGGCGTACCCATTCCCCTCCATAAAAACTAAGCAGTATTGCTGCACACAAAGATTGCGGTAATTGAAGTTCCCAAGTTAAGTTTCAAAATTGCTCATTTCGGTGCCTTTTGGGGCAAAAAACATATGTGCTTCTGGAATCCATTTCTCTAAGAACCTAAAGCCTTTGGACTAAAGAGAAAGACTTACTTAATGTATGAAATCTTGGTATGTTATGAGTGTTGGCTTCGTTTTAACACACGCATCCTTAAGCATCAACCAAGGAAGGAGAGTGAGTGTTGCGCCACAGCACGATTGCTTTGGTTTTAGGCATTATGCGTTGGCTGATGTTTAAAAGGATAATGGGACAGTGCTTGGCTTATACTTGGCAGAATATCTTTGTTGTTCAGCTGGCTTGCAAGCCTAGACTGAAATGCATATGAGTCCCTATCAGAAGCGTCACCATCTAATCTCCGTGCTGTTCTCGAGGCAGCTGAAGAGGATTTTATTGTTTCCACTGTCGATGCGCCTTGATATAACTTCAGCACTCTAACAAATATAGGCAGCCAAATAGGTAAATACATAGTGTACATCAAAGACGGAGGAAATGACATGCGTGCTGTAGTCACGTCGGATGCTCACAGCGTGGCGCAACATTAATAAGGGTGAGGACATGACCATTGCCATAATCCTTCCCATTGCACATCACGAGATAGGCAAAGAAACCATAGCTCTACAAAACGCCCATAAACATTGCAGCATTACTGCTAGCTACCACAAACTGATGAAAACCGCATGTCACACATGTGTGGCGTATGAACTCGAGTGAGGCAATCAGGACATGATATATGATGCTGTAGGTTTATTGCTAATCACGAATTGCGATAGGGCGAATTCAAAAAATTTGACGCAAGATGCATAAACTCTGGCCTTCTTTTCTGCGAATTATATTACTACTCAATGGGTTTGCTGTCCCCTTGATTTCTATCATAAGCTAATGGAGTGCTCTGCTCCTCCACCCACCAGCTCTCTATTGACTTGACACTTTGATTCCACTGACTTCAATTGGAGACTAAAGGGTCTGCCACCTCACTCATATGGCTATTTAATCACTACTGTTAATCGTTGCACCTATGGAGGCGCATCATAGGTGTTTAAAACATTTCGTGCGTGGATTGAATTGACGCATCACGCAAAGGTGTGTTGCTGCGGGAAAAAGACGGCAGCACGAGAGCTCCTACCCAGCTCCGTTCATTTTACCCACGCTCTCTGCAGAGCTGCTGCATAGGTCATCACCTATTCCTTTGAGGCACAGATAAGGTAGATACTACTGGTCTCGTCTTCTAGTTGTGTCATTAGGACAAAAATACAACCTGTAGTGAAGTGGGTGAACTTGCATTGGAATACCGAGGTGTGCCTCTCAGTAACGCGCATATGCTGCTAACCACAAGTCAAGATTAGCGTACTACCGCTTGTCAAATTACCTGACCCTATTCTTATTTCGCCCATGTAGCTCTCACCTAATGCGTCTGAAATTCAAGCCGGCACAGCCGATCGTTCATGCCTATTAAGTGATCCGTGTCGCACATGTGTGACGCAGCGAAGTAAATGCATATTTTAGGTGGCACTGACAGCCAATTCTAAAAAATCTTCAACGCTGCAATGAAGAAGAAAAGATGTTGCTTGAAGTTAGTTCGAAACGTTTGCTGCTTAGAAGCTAATGTGTTTGTAAACATTGATTTGCATTGCCTATTTACTAAATGTGCTTGTTGTAAGCCGCAAGGTATTCCCCTTGATTCAAACATATCTGCAACATATTTCAGGCTTTCGATTATTGCAATTAGCTGCACACGTATTTGTTGTTTGCTCTTGTGACTGTTTGATCGGTCACCTGCATAATCCCTGGTCTCCACAGCAGTTCATTTGCCTTCCAACAGATGCATACGTACTTACTTCGACAACAGCTCAGAGTGGCACGTGGCAGGTGTATGGCGCATCACCATCGAGGCCTCAGTAGTGCAGCTAGTTGTAGCCTGAAATTGGAGCGGTCTCAAGCACAAACCACGTATAAAGATGGTGCGAATGAAAGGCGCGCGTACTGGCCATTGGTTTGGCGACTCACTGCTGGAGAGGCATTGATGCTGTACACCATCGTTCATCAGCTCCCAACGCTTAGTGATCGAGACGTTACTGATGCCGTTGTGTTGATGTAGAGTAGGTCTGTAATGTATCTGATAGCGCGCAGCGATATTCAAGCCGTTAGAGTGACGGACTACAAAGCAAACGAGAGTCTACAGCGCAGGCCTGCAAACCAATTCTAAAACTTGTGAGCGCGATGGCGCGCGCGCTGACTTTCTAGACGCCTTTTGCTTCAGGAACGTCAGGAGTAATTACACACCCAATCGCCGGGATTATGGTGATAAACGAATGTGTGCTAGGAGGTGCACAATGTCGAAAATGCTAAGAAGGACACTGTTGCGAGCAGAATTCGAACCTGCGCAGGGGATCCCCAGTGGACTTGCAGTCCATTGCTTTAAATGCTATACACGACTAGATACACAGTCTGAGCCGTTAACGATGTCACGTAAGCCTCAGCGCGACATAGGAGAAATGCGTCAATTTAAACATTCTAACGTCAAGGCCGTTTTCTTCAAGTCACTTATCGTAGACCCTGTACATATGGTCGATGGGCTTGGAAGCGCTATTTACATAAGCAATTTTACTTAAGAAAGATGTGATGGAAAATCACATCTACAATGCATTGCTAGCCCTAACATTGCTGACGCAGCGTTACGAGGAGGAAAGCAAGAAGAGGCGATTCCCATCATTTAACAAGCTATACAGCATTGTGATTTTGCACACTCCCTGGGGTCATTGCCATCCTGTCAGTGCTGAATGTCACTTTTTCCCTTGGAAAATATTTGATTAATAACTGAAGGCTGAAGATGGAATTTCAATGCATCGTATTAATGGAGCTAACACAGCTGGTCTCACAAAGGCGTCAACTCGGTTCTCACTTGACTAGCACAGAAAGAGACCACGAGTAATGATAGCCCAGTGGTTGGTGCTGGTGGTTACGCATTCGCCGCAGTTTGGCAAATTGCGAGGCTGGTTGAATTTGCGTCCATGTGCTAGTAGAACAAGCGTGACACACTTGTAAAAGCCATTCCAATCCCTTTCCCAGCCTTAGTTTGCACTAAGAAAATTAAAAAGTTTTTCATAGGATCATCATTAAAGCACTGCAAGTGCTGTGTGCGAACATTTCTTCCGCTCTTATTGTTCTACGGTAACTGGCTGTTAAGTTATAGCGCCACTTGACTAAATCTTGCAATAGTTACTACTCCTCAGGAGATTTGTGGATTTGAATCATGACGCATATGTTAGAGAGAGCTGATTATAAGTACAAAAGAGAAAATATCGTTTGAAACAAAATTCTTAGGCTGATGTAACTTAACCAAGGGAACGGTAAGGCGTACTTTCTAGTCGATCGTGGTGGGAGACAACAATGCCTCGATGCCATCGTTGTGATGCCAAGACACGTGCTTCTAGAAAGACACAAGGCAACTTTAGCCTTCCTTCACCTCCAGCCGCCCTGACCGGACACTGGGTTCAGGATTGCTAGTCCAAATTACGTGCAGCTGCAAAATGTCATCCCATTAATAGCAATTCTTCGATGATGGTTTTCCCATGAATACACCTTTTCATTGCCGTGCGACGTAGGTAGGGAGGTGACGCCTAAATGAGTATGCTCGATGCCTTCCTTTAGCGAAGGAATGTAGACTTGAACTGGCCATTCTTGTCTGGATTCCAACAAAACATAGTAGTAAGTCGGGAAGGACCTTAAGAATAGTTGTAGTTTATCAAGCACAACGATTCGGCCACCCTCGTTGTATGTCAGCCTACAATCCAATCACATCCTCATCACTTAACCACTAAGTCAAAATTACTCGTGACTGCTTTGTGTGTGGGTTCCTCAAAACCGCAGCCTACGAATTGCGAAGGACTACGTGCCCGAACAAATAACTTAATAGCTCGTTATTTTCACCTCGATTGCCAGTTGCGCTTCAATCACTTGTTGACTTGGTCGCTGGCAAACCGATCGCAGCATGTTTTACTCACGTGCGAAGATATTTTTAGCTTGTCGGGATTTGTGCATCGCATTCACCTTATAACGGCGCTCATTTTCAGTTCATATTCTGTTGTCAGCACTTTTGCCAGAGGCAAGAAGTTAAGTGGGGGAAAGACAACACGAATTACTGGAATGCCAGGCATGCTATGCTGGTGAGACATTGGAAGTTAAACGTGTCCATTGAAGTTGATGGCATTAATCAATGAAACTCACTTGACGCAGTGCCAAGGAAGACCAGAAGAGGGTAAACTCACTTCCATTAAGAAGGAAAAAGAGCAGATGAGGCAAAGCAAAAGTGTAAGTTTATTTAATAGTCGAAGCACTCTGCGCCTTCACTTACACCTCCGCCATTCACTGGGCATGTCGAGTTCTGCAGCATTTCTTCAATTAGAGTGTCCCCTCTAAAATCCATCCACCAGCCATCCAAACTAAGCGCAGGCGAAAGTGGATTTCCTAGACATATTCACCGATGATGTCAGAAGATAATAGTTTACGACTTCCACAAACGCAGAATGCCAGATGAGGCATCCTTTTCATCTGTCGGTGTTCGAATCACTTCACTATGCATGATGAGTCTTTTTGTTCCTTTTCTGCACAGACAAATTGGAATCTTAGCCACATTACAGACGAATCGCCACCATTCTATGTGACACTCCTTGAACCGCTTTGCAGTGGTTTACGATCCTTTATACCACTTCGATTCGGTTTTTGAACAGAGTGTGGTCTATAGAATACACGCTTCAAGAGCATGAAGCCTACATATAATCTACGTAATTCGATAGACAATAAGACACTCAACAAATGATATAGCGCTTTTTAGTGTAGTAACTAAGGGATGACAATTTGCGGCTGGATAGTTAGGTGTCTATACCGAATGCGGCGAATTCTTAATCTCACAACCACACTTAAGCCTGTAGTCCGAATTCACTGATTTTGGCACGGCGACCTATTTACTTCTACTGCCACGGTGCTTGTATGAACATTCTCGTGAGTCTGTCAATGCTGCCTACTCTCCATATTGCAGCTTAACAGGCTCTCCAGCGCAACCACTCAAGCGACCCAATAACATGTGGCCATTCCACAGGCCTACAACTTCCTTATAAACACACGTATATGGACTACAAATATAAGTTTTCCCTGGATGAGAAATGCTGATCCAANCCGCGCAAGACACAATTATCAAGAACATAGCTTTTGTGTCGCTTATCAGGCCTTTTACTTTCTCTAGGTAGAAGCATTAAGGAAATGCCGCGTATTGCTGCAGAGAGTTGTTCTAGATATTGAAGCGATTATTGTAGCATGGTCTAAGATAGCATAATGCTGCATCCTAAATCAAGGAACCCCTGCTTGATACTGCGGTTTACAAACTCTAACGACTACCCCGTGTTAAAGCACGTCGAGTCTAGAGCCTATTCAGCGAACCTACACGTCTTATCAATGCATGTTATGCTAACTGCTAATCCATTCATTAGTTCCATTCCGGCTTTGACGACACTTTGCAATAACAGCTACTATATTTTTAGGTTATGACACTTTTCTTTTGCTTTGAGAATCAGTCAGATAATTCCTAACCAGTAACGAATTAAATTGTATGCAAACTTGTAATAAAAGCCGAAATTACAATAATGATGCGCGCATGCCTCATTGTTAAATTTGCAACAAACGAGCATTAATTATATTGCAGCATTAACTTGCATGGACTATAAACGCTATATTTTGGAACTCTATTGCATTAATGACGTCTTTTGTTTAAAGCGATGCCTTCACAGCTCAACCAGAACTACTGCACATTAATTATAATGCAGCATTAAAGGAGAAGAATTTTAACTTCTTTAAGGAACTTGTACTTGATATATTGCCCATTGAAACACGCATTATTGCTTAGAACAGGCAGCAGAATTTAAACAAATTTTGCCTTAACCTACTGGCAATCATCAATGGGAATAGTTGCTCTGAACTTCCTATTCATTCTGATTGTAAATAACTTCAGCATTAATAGAGAATTTGAGTGCTCTACCTGCGATCGTATCAGATGTTCAGAATATGTGATGGAACCTATGCGGATGCAAATTTTGAAGTCTTGCTCATAGCGGGCGGTGTAGAAAAGCTGTATTGAGAACTGACTTGATAGCAAAAGGAACTCACATAACAAACTTTTACTATCAGCCGTCGCTGATCCGCTTTCATGTACTTGGACCGGTTGTCTGAACATGTGAGGAGGGCTATGTCTTCATCAACATTTGCCCTGGTGCACTACTTCATTTAACATAATTTCCAGCACTAGCGGCTACTGCACCACCTCCGACTTGTCACTGGTCGCCGTGAGCACAGATGAGACAGTCAATTGTGAGTCAGTGAGACGATTCTGCGGCGCTAGATGACGAGCGATGGCATCGATCTCTGACATGGTTAAACATGACAGTGCCAAATAATGTTTGTTCGGGTTTTAGGTTATTGATGCATACTGAACACCATTAGATACTTTTGAAGTGCCATAATATTGCTAAAAATATTAATTTGTGTTTCCATTTTCGGTAGAAGCAGATCTGATTTCGTAAGCACACTAGATTTCAAGCGCATAATGTTCTCTGATTATATTTAGCCTATCTTTTCCTTTCCTGTAATGAATCCAGTCAAATTTCAAAATTAGAGGTTGTTGTCATTTAAGATGGGCAATCCCACCCTTGCGTCTCACATGCGCGACACGGGAGGGGAAGGATAAAAGAAAGAATTGAACTATTTTCAAACATTAAATGGCAAAGTCTACGACTGCAGAGATGCTGAGAGCAGTAGCATCAGCAGCAGCGCCGGACACAAGATGCATCCACCGCGAAGGCAGCTTAAGGAAAACGAGATGGAAAAAGAAGAAGGAGAGTGTAGAAGAGGTGTCTATTTTAGGAAATCCAAATTCTAAGCATTTTTAACTCGCAAGAATGCAGCACTTTAGAGGAACCCATGGGAACAGGAGACTGGTCGATGGTGTATGTTTTCTGAGGACACCTAATGCACTCGCTGAGGAAACATGGAGTAAGAAAATGGATGGATGGATAGAGAGAAGGGTAGTACTGATTTAGGTTGATGGATCAAGAGACCCACGGCTAGGCAGATCCATCGGTGCATAAGTGGAGGATTAGATAAGCAGGTTGGCACGAAGTACTTAGAAGGAGAGAGAGATTGATTGATTGTGTGCAGAAATTACACAACTCCGAACTTCAGTCATCGCAAGCATTGCTTTAGCAAAGACGAACAGGTGGACGTCGTGATTGCACCATCCTTATCCAGGCAAAACAAAAGGAAGCAGCGTGTTGACAGTGAGATGTTGCTAGTCTAATCACCCTCGCTGAGCTCGAATGGCATAAGCCTCAACATCGTTGTCACGCAGAACACCTGCGTTGGCATCTCACGCAAATAGAGTTTTCGTTCCATCAGTCGCTTGCTTTACTCGCATTCTCTTATTCATTTAATCCTTTTTTAAATTCCATTAATCGGATTTTAATGCAATCTGGTCCCACTCATCCTAACTAATGTAAGCGGATAATAGCTCATCATCAAATCGTTCAATTTTGTTAGTTGGATCAACATTGAAGTATGCGAATCCCTTGGTGCCTTGGATTTGGTTTCACTCTACATGGATAATAAGTTATGAATTAGAGCATGGCAAATTATACATGTTTAAGGAGCACGCACAATGGCTGACTAACCTGATGTTTATTCCACAACTCAGAGAAGTGTACATGAAGAGTCTCAATGAGTTTCTAAGTCAAATACAACTGGTTAGCAGAGACAGCCTGATCAAACTGAGCTAAAGAAGAGACTAGAAGGTTGACTGGTATCGATAGGTCAGCAGCTTAATGGTTTGCTGGGTGGACGACTGCAATAGCGGCGTTCAGAGGACACTCGGGATATCTCGCCCTTCTCACTTTGGGTAGGGCCTTCGTGCGGCTGCTGAGTATTTTAGGACCTTATGTAGCCAAAAGAACCTTACCATGTAGACTGAGTCCTTTACTTCTAAGGCATGCCACCTTATGCACACGCGGTCACTTAATCACTCCTTCTTCCATTTCTAGAACTAATAATACGCAGAAGGCGTACTTGGATGACCCTTGTTGTTAACCGATAAAAGGTGTGCTAATATGGGAAATGGATGGCAGTGCGGCCTTCCGCTTAGCCACATGTATTCCACACACCTTCTCTGCAGAGGCTCTGTATTGTCCATGACCAAAGCCTTTGGGGCACAGGGGAGCTGCGTCCACTAATCTCGTCTCGCAGCCGTTTTAGTGGGGCGCAACCACTAGCTGCAGAGAAACATGTGACCTCGCATTTGCGTAAGAAAGTGCGCTTCCCTGTGACCACTGCACAGTGGCTACACCGCACACTAGATCTTCGTTCGCTCATACTGAGCTGTTGTCGTGCGTCTGTGGCACGATAAGTGGTCTGATAAATGGCCTATGTCACATAAATGTTACAACAACCGCCAACCTTAAGAATCTATCGAAGTCATAGCAAAAAGAAAATTTCATTGCTAAATTACTAAATCAAAATATTTGCTACTTGAGGTTGATGTGTTTGCAAATATGGATCTGTCTCTACCGCCAAAAGAAGCGCTGATACCTAAATGTTTTGACACTTCTAGGGAGCTTATGAAGTTTCTAAAGACGAGTTGAATTCCTCTATAACCTATAAGCCCAAATGGATTTTATTCAAAGATGACAAATTTTAAACGGTTAAGTTATTTGTCAGCGTGCGTCATTAAGCGGACTTTCTTCCCTTGTCAGCTGTCAACCACCAGGACACCCACTGAGACTCATTTTGCCTACTCCTCTGTGTAGTGGTATGGGTATCTGTTTAGGCGAACAGTGAGGGCTCAACCACTCAAACACATGCTAAGTTGAATCAGTCGGTGATGCTAAATTCTAATAATCGACTTCGTAAGGCTTAATTACCACGCAATTATCATTTGAGGTAGATGGAAATGATAACTTTTATGTAGATCACAGTCGCCTCCTCAGGCAACCCTCCTACTTCTACTACGATTTCAATAACACACTACTTTGCCAACAGCTCTTCACCACCACTTTGAGCATCCAAAATTTTTATTCCTCGTTCTATATCAACCTGATTTGAATTGAACTAAGGTGTGTTGATGCGAAAAATAGACATGAAAACCCGAGTGCTCACTGAGCCCTAATTTCAGTTGCACTACTGACACCAAAATACAGTTGTCAGCGAATTAGGTGATCTTGCATTGGAATGCCGAGTTGCGCCTCCCAGTGACCAGTCCACAGCTACCAAAACGCAATTCGGGTTCAGGTTACCGCCACCATTCTAATGAAGTTAACACGCCCTTGTTTGCTTATGTTATTCTCATTTAATGAGTTTGAGGTCCAAGTGGGCAAAACTGTTCGTTTTTGCCTAATGAATGACTCGTATCACACATATGTGACGCAACAAAACGGTAGAACATTTTAAGCGATAACAGTTTCTAATTTTTAAAATCGTTCAACATTACAGCAACAAAACGGCGTTGCTTTTACTTTGTTAAAATTGTTGCCTGCTTAGAAGCTAGCGTATTCGTGAATGTTGATTCGCATTGTCTATGTAGAAAAGTTTAATGTCAAAAATTTTGCCCAATCGGAACCAAAGCAGTGCGAATATTTTGCGTTTAGTTTTGCGCAAAAGCTTTGTTGTATTTAAATGCACTTGTTGTGACCTGCAGTATATTCTCCTCTACTCAAATACGTTAGCGGTCTAGTCCGGATATGCCCTCAGTGGATATTTACACAATGAAGAACACGATAAATAGATTCATGTCTTATTTGCTCCTTCACCAACTGAATTTCAGCTTAAAATTCAACTACTAAATTTTAGATAAGCTATCAAGCTAGGGCTATAAATGGATCATGCAATCAATGAACGAAGTCATAGCACCTAAAGCTTCCTCTGAGAAGGAAGAAGATATAACACATGAAGGGAATACATTTGCTCGATAAACAGGAAAAGAATTTGGGGTGCTAGCATAGTCCGGAGGCCAGTTTGACCAGCGACGGCAAAAGGACAAATAATTACCCGCAACAAAAGATGAAAAATTTAGGCAAATAGCGAAGTGTTACAAAATAACTTATTCGAATAACTGTCAAGTGCCTCAAATGCGCTTGACATTATCACGCAATCTTGATCAATGTGCATGAAGTGGAACTTCGGAGTGTTACGCAATCTACAGTCGAGTGGACTCTGCGGAATTCAGCCAGTGCAAGCTCTTAGGCGAAGGAAGCGTGATTCCACCTCATGGTATGAACGGATTGTTACAGACTTCATTTAGGACGGTTAGTCGTAGTAGCTGAACTGCCTCACCTCAATTTTTTCGCATTTCGCAGATAAGACAGTGGGATGATTAAATCGTCAAACAATTATTATGCTAAGCGAATTTGGCACCTGAAGTGAAGAGGCGATAGGGACTAAAAGTATCTTCTGTTAAACCAACACTAAGTCAGTCGACAACGTCCGAAAACGAATCGCCCTTGCAGTCACGTAGTTGTGTAGTGAGAGAATGAATCGAATGTTCACTAAAATTCATTGCCTCCATGTGCATACTGTGGTGAGTCAAAAATCCTTGTAAGCGGCTTCTTTGTTAGTCACAGATGCTATCCAAACGAGAACTTGTAGAGCAAATTTTGTTAAGACATGGGTGTTGGACCTTGATTCGTGTTTCGAAACGAACTATTCATAATTGGGTTAACGCGTCGATCCCAGACGATGCCATACCTACCGAATCTAGGAAGCAAAGCTGCTTTTTCTTTTCCTCTACCAAGAATCCAATCATTTGCTTTTAAAATACGAGCACTATTCGCTCCTCCATTGCTTCACTATCCCCGTTATAGGCATTTGACCTCGAAATTCTGACTTCACTGAACATTGTTTGAGGAACGCATGGGCCGTATGTGGTCCATCTATAGCACTAGAATGACTCTGGTAGTCAAAGCAGGCTCCACTTCCATGGTGCCAAGCGTTTGTGGTTTCACTGCGACTATCGGAGCGCGTCCAAACCATCTCTGAAGTCAATGAAAGCTGCAAGTCTGTCAGCGCGTTGCCCATTGACACCCACAGAGGATGGAGCACTATCAGCCTGGATATGGGTCCAGTCTTGGGGTAGAGGAGAGGCTTAAGGGGAACTACCTACCTGATCGGCACTCCACCTGCCCTGCCTTCTCCCATCGGCAATCTGCCTCTCCCACTATTTGGACTACTGAACATATCGGACAAGTCCACCCATCCAGGTGCTCAATCCATACTGAACAAAAAGTTGGCCAATCAATCACATTAGCATTCGTAGCTCACAACCACACAACCACTGAGAAGCAATGGTTCAGCGCTCACCACCTTCTTGCAGAAACCCAGGGCATGCTCGCTCTGCGAAGCTACTGCTCTAACCACAGTGAAGGACTGTGACACGAAAGGTTAAGTGTGCCTATTGAAGTGGATGGCATTTACTAATGGAACGCGCATAATGCAGTGTCCAAGAAGACGCGATTGGATGATTAACGCTTCTATTAAGGAAAAGAGAGAGGATAAAAGAGGGGAAGACTTGGTGTAAGTGCATAGGGAAATTGAGAGTGGGTGGGGCAGAAGTCCTTAAAATGTTCATTATCTAATGTCAAGCACTGCGCATTTGCAATTCGATAGGCAGGTTGGCGCGAAGTACTTAGAGGGGGAGAGAGACGGATTGATTGATTGATTGTGTAGAGATTACACAAATCCAAACTTCAGTCATTGCAAACATTGTTTTGGCAAAGACACACAAGTAGACGTCGTGACTGCACCATCTTTATCCAGGCGGAACAAAAGGAATGTCACGCAGTACACCTGTGTTGGCATCTCACGCAAATAGAGCTACCGCTCTATCGGTCGATTGATTTACTCCCCTTTTCTTATTCGTTTAATCCTTTTTTCTAGCTTCGTTAATCTGATTTTTATGCAATCCGTACCCTTTTACCCAAATTGATATAAGCGGATAATAGCTTAGTTGAATTGTTGAATTAACATTAAAAGTATACGAATTCCTTGGTGTCTTGGATTTGATTAGACTCTACATGGATGTTAAAATTATGAATTGGAATCTAACAAAATACAAATGCTTAAGTAGCACGCACAATGCGCGTTAAGCAACGAGCCCTGTTGGGCAAGCACCACCCACCTGGAAAATAATGGTGGTGGATAGTTCTGGGATTACGGTTATAATCAAGCACAGATGACTGGTGAATGTTGGCGGGTTCTGTTCACCTCACAGCTAACCCTTTCGATTTCAGCTGACCACGGCATTCGATATCTATTTACTCACATTTGTAACGACATTTCGCGATATTCTTTACACGAATGATTTAAAGCAAATGTTCGTTCAAGACATCGCAGTATCCTCAGAGCAGCGCAAAGGCAATATGGACTAGGGCTATGGCCAAATAGTCACAGTGCAAAGCGCATGTGAGCTTCCGCACATTTGAAGTAATACAGGTAAAAGAAGCAATTTTTCTTCCAGGAATTTTATAGCTATCAATAAAATTTGAATGCGTCGCAACACGTAGCTCTATTCTTCTGCATTTGGAAGTGCCGATATCAGCGATGCCTCCGAATAACGGATCACATTGAAGGCTAAAGTAAGGGTTATCGAGCATTCTCAGATATGCTGCAGATTAACGGCTTTTTAAATTTTCATGCTGTTTCCTGATAAAGGCTTATAAGGTTGTATTCTTGCTGTGTCAAATCTTCTTCCTTAAAGCAAAGTCTTTTTTGAGTTTTCGATCGGCATCTCATAAACGAAAAGTAGTCGAGTCAAAAGCGAAGTCAATTCTCCAACTGCATGGTCAAAATGTGACGAACTTTTGCATCATGAATGGGGGTGCGTGGAACAAGGAGATGAGCTGCGCCATGCCCATTTACTCACAGTAAAGCCGCTACAACACAGTCGGTTCTTTCATACCATCAGGAGGTTATCTGTCGCCTAGTCTTCATTCAACGGTCGGTGGGTTGTGGCGAACGATGATTGCAGTAGTCAGGCCGACACTCAGCAGCAACTAATTGGGAGAGTTGTACGTCCCCACATTATTCCTTATCACCATCATTGCTTTGTTGCTACGCTAGAGGCAGGTATTTGAGTGGGACATAGGCACTAACATCCGCTTCGACATCCCTAAAGATGCCTTCCAATCACCTGGGTTGTAAGGGAACCCATTAACTGTTTAATGCAGTTTTGCGTAAAGGTGCGATTTCACGGAGGGTGATGACAGTGTTTCTGCCACAGTATGCTTCTATTAAGCACGCGTGCAGCTGCTTGAAATGTACGCAGCGTTGGACATTAACGCAAATTAATACATCCGCATTAACTGCGTTGAGTCGCTTTATTTAAAAAAAAAAAGATTTTTGCCAATTAGGGTCGAATCGGACTAGTACCAGCAAGGTACGTCAATTCTCACTTATTGTGTAAAGCGATGCAAAGGCATATTTTACAATCAAAATCGAGGCAATGGCATACACTTTGCGATTTGCATATTGTTTAGCCAACATCGTAGTGATGTATATATATGCATCTCTTAACGTACGTCACACCACAAGACACTTTAATATTTTAGTGCATTATGCTCTAAAATCACATCCTAAAATCTGACAGGTTTTCCATCAGCGATGAATAATTCAACATAACGTCATCATAAATTACAGGAATGTGCCGCAAGGACTTGCACACTTCCTTCCATGCAGATCTGAGTAGCACCTGGGAATCTATTTTGGTACTTGGGCTTTGCTGATTGGATGGATGTGAGAAGTGCTTAGAAATGGACGTTGATGATCACTTGCTGCATAAAAGAGGCTTCACTTGGAGGGTCCTTATCAGATTTTGCGTGATAATGTCTCAGGTCGGTTTGATTAACTCTGCGTTCATTAAATGACCTTATTAGAGCCCTTTCACATTCATCTCCTCTCTGACAGTTGCTGAAATTTGCTATTTAGTGTTCCATTTAGGAGGAGTCATCAGGGGAACGATTAAATCAAGGCATCCCAATGCAAGCTCTTAGTATCCACTACGGAGCAAAAGACAGGAAATAGCTGGACGTACACCTCTGCAGGATGCTTTTCTTTACAAACGCGGAGGGCAACGCTCATTATTATGATCGTGCAAGACAGCATTACGATGACGTAGAGGATTTATTTCGTGGCCTCGCGTCGGATGAGTTTCCTGCTAATGCACAGGCTCTGATCAGCTGTTTGATCACCACACCATGTCGCTGCACGAAAACTTCGCCGTGTGGGATGAGACGCTACAGGTGCGACT
>JADWOT020000021.1:0-16000 GCA_036345935.2 Taenia hydatigena | reverse complement strand
TGCCAGTACTGCGATCTGCTTCCTTCACTCGTCTCTGCTTAGACGTGTCTATGGATGTTCCCAACTTCGCAAACCAGTGGGATGCATTCTCGAGGACAGCAGGTGGCACCGCACTGGACATGCGTGAGTGGTTTGAAGAAGGTGGAGAAGGAAGAGAACGGATGCAGATGAGCGACTATGACTGTGTCACTTTATATCTTGATTACCCTGATTTCAAACGGCGGGATTGTGGACACCTGAATGCCATAGCCGATGTCTTCGCGTCAAAGCAAACGCTTGTTGTGACAGGCTCGATGTGGCAAACGTTGGATCTCCATCCGAACTTGGACTGCTTGCAAAAGATATTCAAAGCCTTAGGTGGTTTTCGCTTTCTCCCTTTTTCCAACTTACCTGATAGTTTTCGCATTTGGTGCAACCGGTGGCAAAACAATTGGACGATCAATTTGGTAGGGATAGTACAGTGGGCCTGTCTCCATGTCATATGGAGGAGAAGTAAAGCCTTGCACTCTTTGGCATGTTTGCGATTGGTCAGTCAATGGCAGCACTCGATGGGGTGCCTAAAGCTTTCAAAATAAATATTATACAATTGTGCTTGAAAAGACCTACACTTTTTATTAATGCAGTGATTAGAATCGGAACAAAATAAGAGTGATTTGGAACTGTGGGGCCGTAGGTAATTTATTAGCTTGGTGCTACTATCTTTGTGAAGGCGCCTTTGTGGGCTGTAATGGTGGCTTTATTTCTCAACACTTATCCATAGCGTGTGAGAAGGCTGTTTGCTTACACTATGTGACTTAACTAGTCGGTCAGAAGTGATGCTTGGCTTCGCGATTAGATATTCCTGACTTCCTCTGCCTTCCTGAGGGCCACATAGCTACACGCGTGACATCTGGTGGCGTGTACTTTCAAACACCGAGACGCATTTTTCCTGCTTCAAGCGTCGCTGCTGACCTCCAAACACCGATTTTAAATTGTGAATTTTAAATTGTGAATTTGAGATGGTCGGTGTACACACCGAGTGCACGTTGAAGGCTAGGGAATGTGGATTCGCAAGTTAGACAGCATTGATTTTGCTTCCTTATGACCAGCTATAAGCTTCTTAAACGTTGTTTAAATGAGTGGGCATTAACTTGAGGCCGGCGAGCGTTGCGAGTTATGATCCGCAGTCGCAATCATCACCAGATCTCAAGTCAAGGCCAAAGCTAGCCACCAAACATGCAAGTGACATTGAGATGTGAGAGGTAGCGCATAAAATCAATGAGCCTTTGATATTACGCCCCTAATTTTTGAACGCTTTTGGGTGCTCTGTGTGAAAAATCGACTGATTGGCAAAATATGGTCTAGTCGTGTTAGCCATCTGTGCTTTGCACTCCTCTCTGGAATCACTGAGGACATGGGTGAGACAGGCTTAATTACCACAAGATTAACTATTAAAATACCAAACAGAGCATTGCATTTTTAGCATTAATCTGATAAGCCTGTAAAAGTGGGTTTGTCGGATTTTCTATTGCTTGAAACGCGATATTCGACCACTTCATTGCGCTTTCATATTCTTCTCGTGTAGATACTAGTAAGACGTGACGATGTTAGCAGTACCTTATTCATCTTCAGTCACAGTTACATTTGACGGCAAGCCAGTTAGAATATAATTGGCTGTAGGCCGAGTCGGAAAATAACTGATTAGCCAAACCACTTACCTGAACAGCTAACCTCGCATCTGACCAGCAGCTCTCATGGGTTTATTCATTGGCACGCTGATTTTGCAGATGTCGTGCTGTATTTTACAAGTCTTTGAGACACATGCGCACCACTACCAACACCAAAACTTAGGGTCATGTAGCAAAAATGTTTGGTTGAACCTAACCAAGGTCAATTTTGGAAACTATACAAGCATTGTCAGCCTCTCAGACAGTGGTTGTGTGTGCTCGATTTTTCGCAAGAATGGCGAGTTGAAACGCTGAGCATTGTTGATGTGGGACACTATTTTGGTGAAATAAGTGACGCATTTTGGGTGTGACATACCAGTGACTACAGAATTACTCAGAGGACAGGGAATATCTTGTAATCGAGCGATTGTATTTATTGTAACGTTATTGCGGCTGATAACGGCGATAGTGTGCATGAAGACGCTGAAGCCTACGTGTGTTTGTGTGCTTACACAACCCTTTCACAACTATTGCCTTTCAATACCAGTACCGCCCCACGTCACGAGTGGGTGACAAATCCCTCGACCACTGAGCTATATTAGCCTTTGCTGAATTCATTCGTTCTTCGCAAATGGTGCAAATACCTTCGGCGTTTGCTGTTTCTGCAATCAATCCTTCATCCAGACAGTTTGATTCTTCATGCGGATAGGCGTTATGCGTCTGGATGGATGCTAAATGGTTTATTTTTGTATAGCTGACTCTATGGAAGGAATCGGATTGTTAAATTCAGTCTCAGTATACTACCGCTTGCGAGCACTTTGAAGTCAGAATAGTAAAGAGTTAGAAGCCGTGTAGTTAAGCCGGGTAGCTGGACTTGGACTAATTCATTCCGCTTATTGGCCTGAGAGATGCTGCAGGTGACCGATCAAACAATCACAATGCCCTGTGCTAAAAGGGGACAAATTACTGGCACCAAATTCACCTTGTTCGCATCCAGAACTTGTATTTCTTTGCATAACTTTTGTGAGGACCCAATCATGAACTGTATTTAAAATCTGCTTTGCAGTGAATTCAATCTCCTCCCACCGCTCCTACTTATCTCTTCTCAGTAGGCCACAAAACCAACATGTGCGGGTTGATAAGGATGTGTGTTTTAAAATATGCCTGATTATACAATATGAAGCAACCAAAGCATATTTTTCTCCTTCAGCGACGGTTTTGCTTGTAAAATATTGTATTCACTGACACCGTTCAGACTCGATTTCTGAGCGTTATTTGACAGATTCACCTAGCCCATGGTGAGGTGATGCCGATCCTACAGTGCAGAGTTTTCCGCTGCTAATCATTCCCATAACACTCAAATATTAGATTTGGCATTAGTAATTGGATTTCCTTGCTTAGTGGTGCACAATTGGAGACATTTTACGCATTCACACCCATAGTATAGCCCAGATAGATGCTCGAGGCAGACTGAGCATGGATTTAAATCCGACTTGTAGACCGGTCCCGGTGTTTTGCCAAAAAGATGTCAGTAAAATAGCGTGCTGCTAAAATCGCGGTGAAGAAAGGAGGCTCGTCAGAACCGGCAAGTGTTAGGTGGGGCGACTGCAGATGGTGAGGCTACGGGAAAGTAACAGCGTATACTTATAACGGCTTCGAGTTGAACCTGTTTTTGCGCATTGAGGACCACACTGACCGCTTAAACTAATGTTCATTTCGCAAGGTAGGGAAGTGCACAAGAATAGTCTTTGTGAGTTGTATACAGCTGGCCAGAGTTGAGAGCCTGGTTGTGAGCCTAGGCAACTAAAAGGTTTCTGAGGCGCTAATCAGTAGCAACTGATCATTCTTTTTATGTCCTTTCGATGCGAAAACAGATCAGCACATGTGAGGTGGTGCACGCAAGCACTGGGACCTTGGAGGTGGATGGGTTTTCAGCGGTCGAATCAATCGACGAAAATCCACCGATCGTGGCGACTGTAAGGTGTAAAGCTGAACTGCTGACGTAATCATTGCAGGCTCGGTTGCAGACCCTTATAACAAATTAGGCCTCCTGTTATCCAACGTATTGTTTGACTTCCACACGTCACTGCTAGCATTCATGTAATTATTTCAGCATAGCCTTCTTAGTCCAAGGAGGGATGGTGGTATGATCCCATGCATGAAAGCTACCAAACTGTTAAATTTCGTGGTTCGCACTTCCAACCGTTCAATAGAGCATGGCTGCTTCCATAGAAGCGTGATATTTGGTCAGCAGTAACCACGTAGTCGCCTATTCAATTGATTGCAAGTAAGAATGTGCGATTTTAGCGCTATGCCATCATAGGACATTTAAGGTGGTTGTGGGAGCACTGGAATGCAAAACGCTAATCTCGTTCGTTGCAAAAAGTGCCTGTGCATAGAACGGTGTACACAAGTTAAAATAGTTGTAGGCAACGTTCATAAGTTTGCCAGTTGCTTATTCTGGAGACGCTAGACCGCCTGCATGTCAGGTGGGTGAGTTGGTGCTGGTGGTCCGTGAGGAGGAAATAAACTTCACTTCGCATCAAAACTCTACCAGCAGTATAGCCCACTTTGCTCAGCAGCCTAGTTTGCTATGCCCGTCCCCCAGATTCGATGCCTTTAATCAGATTCCGGCCCTTTTGATGAATGGGCGGACATGAAGCTGAACAGCTACGAGTGATCCCATAAGTCTACTTCCACCAAATATTCACTTACTTTGAATTCAACGCTTAGGGTTACACGATTTTCCATATTTCATACCTATTTCGCGAAGCAATTTTAATCCAGCAAAGTGTGAGTAGCCGAATTAATGATAAAACAGTTGAACTGTACCTACTTGATCACCATAATCTGCAATTTTGCAATGACAGTGCATCTTATTCCAATAATTGCGGATTGCCGGTTTTTTTCCGTGGAACCGGTCGCACTTAATCCCGTCACACGGATACAGAAAAATGGAAAAATGCATGCAGTTAGCCCATGTCTTTGCATTTTTGCTTTGCAATTGTACGCGTGCAAGCTGCTTCTGCGAATTTCTTGTTAGGAAATTTCAACGAAATTGTTACGATCATAGAAATCGGTGACATAATTACAACTCGACGATTACCGTCTCAGAACGCGTCGTTTTGAGTAAAACCTACCTTGGGCTATATTAAGAATTCATCCTGCTCCGCATGATGCATACCCTTTCCTAGAAGTCGCAAGAACAGATGCACCAAAAACAATTTTGAGTCAACTGAAGGAAGTGGAATATTCACCATATTGATGACATTAATGACCCGTGCTACCCTATAAATATTTGCGCGCCTTGTTATTGAATTAGTTAAAACGTTTTAATGTTGATAAAAATGAACATGAAGATGGCAACGCTCTTTGATAATATGCTGTTAATGATAGTGGCCTGGACTAGAGGTTAACCACTTAGACACATGCCGAGAAGCAGCCGACACGTGAGTTGCATTTGAAGGCTTGCAAAGTTTAGAAATATAAGCTTAGATTTCAAATCCTCCTAAGGAGGACTGTAGAGCGGGTATTGTAGTGGGCCTACGTGAGAGCCAATTTCACTTTGCTTGAGGAGAATGGAGTTAGTTGCATGGGAGGAGAAGCTTGCGTTGCCTTCACGGTAGCTGAACATATCAGCGTTGAAAACTCACTCATTTGCGGAGATCGTTTGCCAGCAATAGAAGGCAATTCAAACGACTTGTTGTAAGTGTCATGCAGAGGGGAGGATGGAGGTGACGTCTGATAAAATCACGAAATGAAATCTCGCCACGGCGACATCACTGATGCAAGAAGCTTGTGATCTGCTTTGCTAATTTACTAAACGTTCACGAAGAAGTAACTAGGGAGACTAGAAAGGTTGGTTGGTAGCTTTGGAACTCGATGGTACGTCGGTTTCTTATACCGTGTGCATGCACGCTTCACCCACTTGACGTTAGTGGCAATGGCGGAAATTTCAAAGAACGCAGATGTCATCGCCCTTTCCTGTCAATCGTTGAGTCGGCAATGGGTCCGTCATCCAAACTGGATGCAAAAGCAGTCGTGCGAAGCATTCCTGTGCAAGCTTGTTCTCACTTTTCCATCGTAACATCCGCAGATTCTCCTCAACGTCATTCAGGTAATAACATGGAAATGAATTTTTGGTTCTAGAATGGTTTATGCATATCTTCCAAATCAGATGCAGACTTGCCAATTTATCTTCATCAAGGCCAGTCTTTCTACAGCATCAGGTCACAGGGTCAGAACTTCTAGCCTTACAACTCCAAGTGCACTATGTAATCTGTCTTTTCCATTCAAAGAAACAACAGATTCCGCTATCGCAAATTTTCTGCTCCCTTAAGTAAATTGACTTTTGAATGGGCGAGAGGGGATAGAGATGGAGGAGAGAACTGAAGTGGGTAGACAAATTGACATGATTTGATGCTGCATGGAATTGAGTTGCGATTTGAAGTTCAGCAGGACGGTATCATCAAAATGACGTAGTTCATCTGATGAACAATCCACTCGATGCGCGGGATGGGGTCCACTCACTCATGTGCCCCTACCACATCTGGTCAACCTGCTTTTGTCGCTTATGGTCAATGGTTATTAAGTAGTAAGGAAGGAATTTACGCGATTGAAGTGGTATAGGTTCGCTAATTTGTTAAGGAATGACCATGAACCGAGACACAAGATGGTGACCCGCGCCATTAATCACTACATCCACTTCGTGTTGCTTGAAGGCAGCCTCGGTCTGTGGATGCTCAACGTTTTTAGTAGAACTAATCACGTGCTTCATGGTCAATGTTCGCATGTTCAGATATGACCTTACCAGGTCGCCGCCATCCCATCCAATGTGGCTTTTGAATCAGTGTACAAGCTAATAAATCGAAGGATGCGTGAGTACCTCATTTTTAATGTGAGCAAAACAGTTGGCCTTTTGGATGGAGACCTCAACGGAAGATGAGGTTTGGAGTTGCGAAGAGTGTTAAAAACCAAGTAAAATAACGCTTGCTAAACAGTACAACACGGCGTTGGGAAGGGACATGACAATGTCGAAGGAGACAGTAGCAGAGACAATGATGTCGTTGCTCACTCCGACATTGCTAAGTAGCAAACAAAAGTGTAGGGATCTTTAGCATCACTGCCATCATGATGAATAACGATGCAGGTAGACAATGCCATACATCACAGCCATCCAACCTATTTAACCATTGATTTTGAGCAATTTGGCTGCTCTAAGTTTGCATTTGGCATTGCGAAGTGCAGTCTTTAGACCCCCTCGATGGTCACTGCTTTTGTCCTCTAATTAGACATAAAGTGCTTGCTATATGAAGGCATTCAGCACATGGAACGACCAATGCATTTAACGATCCTTTAAGTGCACTAAAATCATGACGTTCTATGGTTATTGATCACAATGAAAGTTGTTGGTGGCACTAGCCACAACCAAATTTGACAGTTATTCTCCTACGATCCAACTTTGCAGTTTAGAGAAGTCCACATCCAGTGATCTTGAGTTACTGCACTTTCTTTTGTATAAAAGTAAAGCCTTAGGCAAAATTTTACTATGCCTGCACTTATTTTCAACTATCTCTTACTTCACTCATCTAGCCAGATGGAATCATCAGCATGCCTTGACCGCGACAAGCACTGCTTTCGCTTGATTCAAGTGCCATTCATCAGTCCACATTCTAATGCCAACCCATAAAACCTCATCATTTCAATTTGCTATATCTTACTACTTGTTCTTCGTCAGCACCTAGCACTTTGAGCCTTGGAGGTTCGTGATTGAGGATGGTACGCGATGGAGTCCAAATGCGACTGCAAGTGTAGGTGCAATTCCGTCCTCGGTTTACGCACCAGCATTGCGTTATGTACGATTTAATGAAAATTGGCAACAGTTTATTAGTTTTAAAGCGAATGTGGACGTAATTACTTCGAAAACAGCACAGAGTGGTCCATGGCAGGTGTATGACGCATCACCATCGAGGTCTCAGAAGTGCAGCTATTTGCAGTCCAAAATTAGAACGGTCTCAAGCAAGAACCACGTAAACAGATGGCGCAAGTAAAAAGCGCGTGTATTAGCCATGGGTTTGGCAACCCACTACTCGATTGGCATCGATGCTGTACATCACCCTACATCTAATCCCAACGCTTAGTGATCGAGATATTGCTGATGCTGCTGTGTTGATGTAGAGCAGGTCTGTAATGTACCTGATAGCGTGCAGCGATATTCGACCCCTTGGAGCGACGATCTACAAAGCAATCGGGAGTCTAGAACGCAGGCTTGAGACCCGATTTTGAAACCTGTGAGTGCGATGGCGCGCGTGCTGACTGTCTAGACGCCTTTTGCTTCAGGAACGTGAGGAGTAATTACACACCCTATCGTCGGGATTATGGTGATAAGTGAGTGTGTGCTAGGAGGTACACGATGTCGAAAATGCAAAGGTTAGCATCATTGCAAGCAGAATTTGACACTGCGCGAGGGATCCCTATTTGATATTTAGTCCATCACTTTCAAATGTTATGCAGGACTAGGTATACACTCAGGGTCAAGTAAACGATGCTACGTAAGCCTTAGCGCGACAGAGGAGAAATGCGTCAATTTACATATATCTAACATCAGAGCCCATTCATTCATGTTACGAATTGTAAACCTCGTGAATTTGGTCAATGGATTCGGAAACGCTATTTACAATTGTAATTTTACTCAAGAAAGATGTAATGTAGAAGTGCATCTTTTGATGCATCACCAGCCCTAAGATTGCTGATGCGAAGTTTCAAGGAGGAAGGCAAGGAGATGCGATTCCATCATTTAAGAAGTTATACGGCATGTTTGATTTTACACACTCCTTAGTTGTCACTGCCATGCTGTCAATGCTAAGCAGCACTGTTTTCATTGGACCATTTTCGAAGATGGAATTTCAATGCATCGTATTAATGGAGCAAGCACAGCTCGTCACACAAAGTGTCAACTCGGTTCCTACTTGACTAGTACAGAAAGTGGTTACACGTAATGATAGCCCAGTGGTTGTTGGTGGTGGTGGTGGTGGTGGTTACGCATTCGCCGCAGATTGACAAATAGTGAGGCTGGTTGAATGAACGTCCATGTGTTAGTAGAGCAAGCATTGCACACTTGAAAATAAATAATCCTTTTATGGAATCATTACTAAAGTGCTGCAAGTTCTGTGCGTGAACGTCCCTTGCACTCTCAACGTCCTACGATAACGGGCTGTCAAGTTATAGCTCCACATTACTTGATCATGCAACAATTACTACTCCTTACCAAAATTAGCCCATCGGTATGCGCTTCTTAATAAAGAAAATGCCTCATTGATGATGAGATGTTAGCTACCATCCAAGCAGCACCAACTCGATTCGTGGTGAAGGGCTATTGCTTCGGTGGCAGCGATCGCCTTTTAGCGAGCAGTCTGCTGGCTGTCTTGCAGAAACTTGGCCCGGGTGGCTTGTAGCAATATGCCAAAGACTGTTTTATGCGGATGTTTTTCCGCATCAACATAGAATGCTTTATGGCTGCCAAATTTTCCACCGCCACTCAGATAGAGTAAATCCTCAATGTTAATGTAGTTGTTTTTCCCTCTGTAACCAAATCCTATTCTTCATTAAAAACTAGGGCTCTGCTCTACTTTTCACACAATTCACGCACCCTATTCATGATATTCTCCTCAAGGATGCACGCTTAGTTCACGTTAAGTCCAAGAGTGGTGATGGAAACTGCTTTAGCATTTGCTATAAAGTAGGCTATAACGTGTTGCTGACCCGGATTGTGTGTCCCTGTGTCCTCGTTCCTGGCAAGTGCCCCACCAGGAAGTCAAACCATTAGTTTTTAATGCAGGACAGATGTGATTTAGCACAGTGGTGGGACTTGCGTGTACGAGTACGCCCTCCTACCAATAGAGGCTGCAGAAGACTAATCAGGAATTTACGGCACTCAATCAAGCATAATTATGGTGAGGGACTAACTAGGGATTTGGAGTGATTATTAGCCAAGATAAAAGCGCATTTTGAAAAGGCTCAGTAAGGGCTCACTTTTCCCAGTGTTTAACGAATTGTTCTGTTGCGCACGTCTGCGTGAGCACTTTTGTGAAGTAACTGGCTTCAGTAAGATCCTGCGCCAAGGAACTTGATGCAAATAAATTAAAAGATATCGCGGAGATATGCGTTGTCATTCGCCTACCAATTTTTGGTGACACAAAGCATGTTAGCAAAATGCTGTGATTGGAAGGAAAACAAAATTGGCGACTCTTCTTTTGCTCTCCATTGAAGAAGCAAATGAAGGCAACGAAGCGTGATTAAAACAATGCGGAATACCTCGGTCCTGACCTAATGGCACATAGACTCACATGGTAAATGGATAAAACACCAAAATTTCATAGCCATCACATCGACGTCACTCCACCAGCAGGTCTTTGACCCTGAGATCGGCACATGTGCCTACTAACACACCATCTCTTAAAACGCCTATTGTCAAATTGTTTTAGTGAAGCTGAGTTTGCCACATTAATTGGGTGTACACGATTGCGATAAGCCAGCCACATTCAGCTTTGCATTGTGCTCATTACATTTTGCACCGCATTTGATGGATGCTGAACGATATGCCACGGGTATGAGTCGGATTTAGACTAACGCAACGACGAGGCGTAGCCTGAAGCCTACATTGCAGCGACGTATGCAGTCTCATTTGTTACTCCTTCGCAAGTCTTCCCGCTTACCGCATGCCACCGTTGCTCTGACCGCTTGTATTCACCAGGAGTACAGTACCATAATTAGCTCGGGCAAGAGAAGATTTGTGGATTCGAATCACGAGACATATGCTAAGGAGAGCTTAGCTTAGGGAATAGAAGGCATACTTTCTAGTCGATCGTCTTAGGAGTCAGCAATGCCTCGATGCCGTCGTTGTGATGCCTAAACGCGTGCTTGCAGAAAGACACAAAGCAACTTTAGCATTCCTTCACCTCCAGCCTCCCTGATCAGACACCAATTTGATGCATTAAAGCAATGATTGCTAGTCCAAATTACGTGCAGCTGCAAAATGTCATCCTATTAGTAAATGATGCAGAGAGCAACCTTTTAGATGCCTCACAGCTCTTGCAATTCTTTGATGATGGTGTTTCCATTAATACACCTTTTCGTTGTTGTGCGATGTGGATGGGGAGGCGATGCCTAAATGAGTGTGTTCGATACCTTCCTTTAGCAAAGGGATGTAGACTTGCACTGGGCATTCATTTCTAGATTTTAACCAAGTCAGGTAGCAAGCTAGGGAGGTCCTCAAGAATTGTTGTATTTTATCAAACGCAACGATTCGGCCACCTTAATTAGTTGTCAGCCTACAAGCCAATCACATCCTCATTATTTAACCACTAAGTCAAAATTACTCGTGACTGACTTATGTGTGTGTATCCTTTAAAGCCGCAGATTGCGGGTTGTGGGAGACTACGTGCTCGTCTTAATAACGTAGCAGCTTGTTATTTCTATCCCGGTTGTCAGTTGAGCCTCAATCATTTGTTGACTTTGATGCTTTCGAATCGATTGCATCATGGTTATCTTACGTGTAAAGATATTCATCTCGTCGGGATTTGTGCATCGCCTCCGCTTAATATCGGTACCCATTTTCAGTCTGTATTCTATTAGTAACCCATAATGCACTTATTATTTGAATTTATTGCCCACGCTACTTGCTGCATGTCAATAGGAAGCATCTGGACCCTTTGGGATTCGTGGGTAAGGATGGCGTGTGAAGGAGTGACAAATGCGACTGCAAACCCACTTGCAATCCCACCCTCGGTATCCGCACTAACATGGTGTTGGCTACAATTAGATGCGATTTCAAAATATTTTAATCAGCTCCCAACAGATGCGGAGGCACTTAAGTTGACCCCAGTGCAGAATGGAACGTTGCAGACACATGGCGCATCCCCATCGAAGTCTCGTCACAGCTGCAGGTTAAAGGATTGATTGCTGGAGTGATGCAATTTTTGTGTTTCACCAATTGGGTAAGTTTAGAAGGAGGCTTGCATAAAAAGGCGACTCGCTCGATAACAGACCGACAGTTCACAGAAGGGACTAAGACATTTTCATTGCGATTCAGCTAACACCTTAGATAATGTGCTCGTGCTGTCCTACAGACTCACTTCTACTTGTACCATTATCAGCAATCCAACGTCGTGTTAACTGCAATTGAATTGTTGAGTAAAAACGAAGTTGAATCGTAAGTTGATGTGCACTTAGGAACTTGCGACCAAGTTCCTGTTCTGTAGTTCATCATTCTTACAGACGTTAAATGTGGCTCTCCGCCAGTGCATATATCACGTTCTACTCTGCTAATGGACACCTTTGCATTCCAAAACCCATCTCCTTTCTTCTTTTTCACACTTTAAAGACTAAATCACTGCACCATTGATTGTCATTACCAATTGGAGTCATTGGCAATCTCCAGTGGGCATTTACCATGCTTACTCAGCAATACTTTGCATGAAGCTCATGAGCGTGGCAGTATCATTGCCAGCTATCAAAAATTGATATTTTCCGAATGTCACACGTGCATGTCGCGCGAGTTCAAGTGTGGAAATCAGGATAATACATGTAAATCTGGTAGAGTATATGTCAATATTTGACTGCAGTAAAAAAATTAATAATGATCAGGCATAGAAAGTGGAATGCTAAACCTTATTCTTTATGAACAACGCCATTACTAAGTGAAATACTGCTGGAGTGGTCTGCTTTGTCCACGCGCAACCTCGTTTTTGACAAGACACTTTGATCAAACTGAGCTAAAGAAGAGACTAGAAGGTTGGCTGGCATTGTTATGTCAACAGCTTAGTGGATAGCTGGATGGTCGGCTGCAATGTCGGCGTTAAGAGGACACACGGGATATCTCGCCCTTCTCACTTGGGGTGGGGCCTTCGTGTGGTTGTTGAATATTCAAGGCCATTATGGATCCAAAAACTATTTCTAGAGCGTGCTACACCACACGCATAATCATTTGACCACTCCTCCTTCCATTTACAGGACTAATAAGTCGCAGAAGGCGTACTTTGAAAAATAGGCAGCAGTGCGACATCCCGCTTAGCCACATATGTTCCACCCACCCTCTCTGCAGAGGCTCTGTAAAGTCCATGACTAAAGTCTTTGAGGGATAGTGAAGCTGTGTCCACTTATCTCGTCTCCCAGCCGTGTTATTAGGACGGAACTACGAGCTGCAGAAAAACAAGTAGCCTCTCATTTGTACAAGAAAATGTGCCATCCAGCGACCACTCCACAGCCGCTAAAACGCATACGGGGTTTCGTTTGCTTAGCTTTAGCTGTTGTCATGCGTCTGCGGTACGATCCAGCATGACAGATCGATCTTGCCTGATAAAAGTCCATGTCACATAAATGTGACACAATTGAATAGTTGTCCATTTCAAGTGACAACAACCGCTAGCGTTAAAGATCGATTAAGATTGTAGCAGGAGGCAAAAACATTGCGCATTTATTAAAACAGAACATCTGATACCTGGAGGCTAAAAAGTTTGCAAATATGGATCTGCCTCCACCGCGAACAGAGGCGCAAGTACCAAAATGGTTACAAAGTTTCTAAAGTCGATTAGAATGCATCTATAACCTAAAACTCAAAGAGATTTTAATCAGGAATAATAGCTTTTTAGGAGGTTAGAGGTCGTTGTTAATGCACGTCAACAAGTAGACTTCCTTCCTTGGTCAGCTGTCAACCATTAGGGTGCTCACTAGGCTTGACTTTTGGTGGGCCTTTCATACTAAAATACAGCCAGCATCAAATTTTGTGATCTCGAATTTCGGCTACCGAGGTGTGCCTTCCAGTTACCAGTCCACGGTCTCCAAACCGAAATTTGTGCTCGGATTACTGCTACCATTCCAAAGAACTTGTTTCGCTCTTGTTTGCTTATTTTGATCACATTTAATGCGTCTGAGGTTCAAGTCGGCGCAACAGGTCATCCTTGCATAAGAAACGATTCGTGTCACACATGTGTGACGCAACGGAATGATTGCACACTTAAAATGACAACAGCCTCTAGTCTTGAAAATCGTTTAGCCTTACAGCAAAAGAGAAAAGGCATTGTTTTGCTCGTTCAAATTTTTGTTGCTTATAAGCTAACGTGTTTGCGAATGCTGATTTGTATTGTCTATGTTGAAAAATTTAATGTCACACATTTTGTCTAATCGAAAATAAAGCACTGCGAATACTTTGCTTAAGCAGCCTTGTTGTTTCCAAATGCACTTGTTATGGTCGACAATATATTCTCCTTTACTCAAATACGTTTGCTGCCTAGTCCGGATATGCCCTCAGTGGAATTGGATGCACACGTCTTGGATGTTTACAAGATGGAGAAAAAGATAAATAAAATCATGCCTTCTTCACTCCTTCGCCAACAAAATTCCTGCTTACAAATCAAACACAAATATGAGATAAGCTACCAAACTAGAGCTATAAATGTTTATTACAGTCTTTGCATCGTTTTAGCAAGTTTTGGACAACACAATCAGTCAACGAAGTCATAGTTCCCCAAGGCTTCCTCGGAGACGAAAGCAGATATAACACATGAAGGGAATACATCTATTCGGTAAACAGAAAGAGAAGTCGGGCTACTAGCGTAGCCTAGAGTTCGGTTTACCCAGCGATGGCAAAACGGCCAACCACGTGCCCACAACAGGAGATGTAACTTGGACAAATAGCGAAGCGTTACAAAACAACTTATTTGAATAACTGTTAAGTGCCTCGAACAACATGCTAATGGATGGTCAAAGGAGAGCTTACTTTGCCCAGGATACAACTATCCACCTGGTCGTCTGCAAAGTCGCGTACGAAGAGGAAGATTGACCAACTGTGTCAACAGGCCTACACACACAAAAACACGCGCGCACACATACAAGCAAACACATGTTCTCACCTGTTTCCGTGCCACACTGATCACGACAACGACCTGGAAGGACAAAGGAAGGAAGTGGACGATGGCATGCACACACAGCGGAATAGATGGAGCGAAAAGGGTACAGATGAGGGAGCAGAGAGAGGAGCACCTTCATACCCGTTATTATGGGCCATTAGGTAGAGGGACTTTTTACAAGGTGAGAGATGGCTGTAGAGAATGGCATGGAAAGGTGGGGTATGAGCCCAACTATGCAATACGAAGTGGAAAGCAGGTGGAAGGCACTCACCTTCGCTCTCAAGGGCATAACTGGTAGAGGAGAGGGAGTGAGATGAGGAGGAGGAAGAGGCGACAGAACTGAGGCGGCGTGGGAAACAAAAAAAAGGAAGACGGGAATGAAGGGGATACGGCAGAGTTAGCTAAGATAGAGCGAAACTCAGACATTGCTTAAGTCTAGTGTGGTCCACTCTGGTGTAGTCTAAGACTCGTCTAGTCAGGAGCAAAACTCCTCTCACCACCATCACCATTTAGCATAGCATGATGAGGAATAAAGGAAATGGAGAGAGGAACGGGACTTGCTTAAAGGGCGTTAGCAAATGATGGGGTTGGAGGAAAAGGAAGAGGAGAAGTGACTGTGAGTCCGGGAAAAGAGAACGTGACAGAAGCGTGGGGTAGCTGGACGAGTGCAGCGTCCTGGCGTCACTGAAATGGAAACATGAAGGACTGTAAGAGGATGATATGTAGGCAGCACTCTTTCCTCCCTTTTCTCTGATTTGAATAAATGAAGCGTAACCACTAAGACATAATGCAAGACGCAGTGCTAAAGAGTACATGCAGTGAAGTGGAATGCAGACAAGAAGAAGGAGTGACTCACCGAAAATGGATTGAAGAGGGACATGCAAGAGGGTTCCCGCTCCCCCATCTCGGGGACGTCGCCGGACCTTGTTGCTGTGTGTGTACTTTTGTCCCTAATATCTGCCAGGCAGAAGAAAAAGACCTCATTGTAAGCAGCCTGCAGTTGTGCTAGGCTGATTCGACGTGACAAATGAGGAGGCGTAAAGGTTTATTTGAACGGTAGGTCATGAAGACGGCTACCTACTTATCCTCTCCCTTCCCAACCTTTCTCACTCTCTTCCACACCAGACTGTCATAATCAGGCTTAAGCGGCTGCTCTACTCCACTCGTATTTAAATTAGTCCAGTACAGTCCGGCCTAGTTAAGCCCAGTTTTGCCTAACGTGCTACAGTGCTCCTCTTTCACTACATCTGCTCCTGCTTCTGTCCCTACTCCTGCTCTCGATTAGGCAATTCGCAATCGCGTGCGAGACAGACATAAGAAACGAGATGAGCAAAGCGGTACAAGGCATACCTGCATGAAAGAAAATGGCCACTTACCCCTAAAGGCTGCTATGGAGCTGACGAAGGTAACTTCTTGATGAATCTCCCTAACTATGTGTCTACGCGAGTT
>JADWOT020000100.1:0-37053 GCA_036345935.2 Taenia hydatigena | reverse complement strand
CTTCCCTGGCACCAGAGAAGACAAGGGTGGTGTTTGCACCTCTCTGATGGTGACGAAGTAACACGCATGTTCAACTCAATTGGAAGAAGGAATGGGTAAGTGAGGAGAGGGGAAGAGACGAAGGGCCGAGAGCAGGAAAGACAGGATGTTAGGGAAGAGAGTTGGCGAAATGTTATTACTGTATGCCTATGTGTAGTGCTGTAGACATCTCTTCTACATTCCTTTCGCTCTCGCTTCCCACTACCCCATAATACCTTCATCCATCTGCTCCTGTAACATATAGCTGAATGAAACAAAAAATCGACCAGGTATTTGTGCCTAAAGGCACGCTTTAAGCATTTAACCCTCGCGTTCAGTGTTGATATGTAAAATGCACTGGCATACTAGTTAGTAATATGTTGAATTAACGCATGCAAACCTAGTAGGGAAGAAAAGGGTCAAGATGGATTGGAGGAAGGAAGAGGAGGAGCAGAAGTAGACGTGGGAAGAGGGGGAGGAGGAGGAGGAGGAGGGGATGGCAGTGCAACTTACCCCTAGTTTCTGCGTTTTCTATCTGCTTCGGTCCATTGACGTTTATGCAACTTTTGAAAGTGACGAGAGTATGAAGAGCGGGGTGAAGCTGGAGGCCAAAGTAGAGGATGAGAAGGAAAATGGAGGCGAGGAGAACGAACCAAAAGGAGGTGAAGACGCTGGCGATGAACCGGAGAAGGAAAATTAGGTGTAGAAGGCTTTGCAACGCGTACGTAAGCATATCTGGCAGTTGAGTGTGTGATTGACGTCTTCGCATTTGGCATGTGCGTGGATCGATCTGTGGCACGTGTCGCGTAGTGTCTAGCAGTGGCGTCTGCTGGTTCGGCTTTGCACAAAAGTCCTCCTTCTAGGTCGTTTCCTGGTATCAGACATCGCCTTCCCATGTGCTTCCCTGCTTTGGCTCAATAGCCATCACATCATAGCAGATATGGAGGAGGAGCAGAAGGAAGGGAATTAGAGGTTCACTAATGCTAACGTTCTCAGAGAGGAGTACGTCGACTTAGCAAGTGCACTCATCTTTCGTCCACGTCATCGAAAACACCAGGACGTGGTTCCTCACAACTTCTGAGTGTAGCCAGTGCTGCAGATTGCGCTGGCCAGTGCTGGTTGGCCAGACCACCGACCGACCGAATGCCACAGGCGGGACTAGAAAGGCAGACGATAAAATGTGAGCAGTGGAAGTTGAATGAAGGCTGTAGACTACTATGCATGAAAGAAGGTACGTACGGATGTGTTTAATCGCATAGTCGGATGAACATCCTGTTGTCGATAGTGTGACGAATGGGTGTTGAGGCCCAGGGTGCAATGAACGTCGAAGGATGGGCAGTGGATACTCTGTGGGCATTTCGATTTTGGAATAGGATCAGAGGACTGAGTGGAGCTGGCTGCAGGAGACAATGTTGACGTCTCTTCACGGGCCCTCTCCTGAGTTGAAGGGGTTAACAGATTGCAAAGGCAAGTGGAGGGTCAAGGGGAGTTGGGATCGAAGTCACGATTGCAATAGCCAAGGTAGTGTGTCGCGAACAGCTTGAGAACACTTTGTAATTCCCACAACGTGCAATTACTTCAGACAGGCAACTCATTGATTGCTTTATCGATAAAAGCATCGATTTATTGGTCAGTCGGTCAACGATCAACGAGACGTAGACAGAATTAGGCCGCCGATCATGGAAAACGCCATCAATCCGTTGCAGCCCTTCGATGAAGTCACCTCTGTCTTTCTTACACTTGTTCTGCTTCAATAAACAGAACAAGACAGGTTTCAACTGCACCGAAGTTACAAGTTGGAGGAGTCTTTGCATTTGCGTTTGCTAGCATTCAAGGTTAAATTAGAACCTTATTTAATAACTAGAGCAACTCAACGTCAGAAAGTGGATAGCAGAAGCGATTTTTGGAAAGGGACAGTAGACAACGCACTAGCAAAAATGCCAATTGCCAATTGTTGCTTTGTCAGTTGCTAATCGCCGAAAGGTACGTCGAGATTAAGAAGTGTTGTCCACACTCTACGCGCCTTTGACTCTTCAGTGCAAACATCCTCAGTCTCACTCGCCACCTCCTCAACCGCCATTGACTTCTTACCATGCAGCAGTACTTATTGTCTTACCACCTCGAAAAAGTTGGACACGGAGATCAACATTCCACCCCGCAATTAAACAGGACGGAGTTAAGTGATCCCATGTGCATAAGTGGTAAAGCGAAATGTTGATTGTGGAAACGAAAGAACACAGATTAAAGTGGACGGTCCTCATTAGTGTGCCACAATGCGGTATCCACCTGCTGACAGTCTTTTCTACTGGCATGTTTTGGAGGTGGAATGTTGTTGCTACTAAGTCGATGCTCAGAAGTAGTTGCACATAGAGGTGGATATTTGATCAGACGTTGGCTGGAATAGAGGGATTGTAGACAGATGAAGACAGCAAAAGGAAAAGGAAGGGGCGGAGGAGCAGGATAAGGGGATAGGGAAGGCATCCCTCCACATTCGCTTTGAAAATGATAGCATTCTGCCACTTACTCAACAAGATAGCGCTGTTGATTCATAACGAAACGTCGTAAAAGACGAGATCATTGACGAGCAGTGGACAAGTTCAAAGAAGTAATTTGGAGCGAGGGAGGGAAAAGAGTATCCGCCTTCCCACCATTGCAAAACCAACTTGCATCACTTCTCCGTTAGCCTCAATTCTTTCGATGAATCCAGGCCGACGCAGAAAATGTAGTAAAGAGAAATCCGCCTGTCAGATGATGGAGTCACTACAAACTGACCCACTTACTCACACCACGGACTGTTGTCACCCTCCTCACGCACCCTAAATACTCACTAACTGCCATCACACCACCACCGCCACCACCACGCCTAGAGTTGAGAAGTCACGTCAACAAGTAGCTCCCCACCTCCGACCCACACTGTCGCAAAAGCCAAATGAGTACACTCACCAGAGAAGTCGGTTGCCGTACATTTAAGAGGTGAAGCTATTGCAGCATATACAAGGAAGAACAATGCGTCACAGAGCAAACACTTTGAAAGCAGTCAAATTTTCCGGCGGACGAGATCTCGCATCCACGCCTCCCATGGCAAGAAATTAACACTTCCCACTTTGTGAAGTAGGGCTCCAGCAACAACAACGACGAGGTCGGCACTTTAGTGTCACAGACGGTCGAGCAGCAGCAGTGGGGCAAACGAAGAAGACAGGATCGATTCCCCTTCTACTGCTCCTCATGTCCATCGGGTCACAAACGCCGCAACATCCCGCAGCAGCGGTACTACCAATAGTAGGAAGCAACGGCGACGGAGCACCTACTCCTCCTTATTCTCCCTCCCAACCTTCTCCTCGTCTATTTCCTGCTGCGCCGACTGCCACTTCAACGCTGACAGGCATCTGCAAAGAAAGTCATACTCCTATCAAACTAATAAGTCTCAGTTGCACACTGCTTTCTGACCAGACGATCAGCACCAGAAGCAGCCAGCAGTGGCAATCGTTGGTAATTGTAATCAATGCAAGTCCACTATCACTACTACTACTACAGCCTTCCACGCAGACACTTCTAAGTCGCCGAGATACCGCCAAATTTTCCTGGGTAAGACAAACAAACAAGTAAACAACCAAACATCAACTCGTGTCGAAGCTGAACCCATGCTCGGGACATCAGTGAGGTCGGACTTCCTACACTACATTAGGAAAAAGGCCAGCACAACATCGAGACCTGTGGTTTTAACTAACACGGTGGAAACCAATCCATGCTCATTCAAAGAACGACCAGAGCAATCGTAATCAACAGGCCAAAGTGTTCTACAACAGCATGGAATTGTGTGGAAAGGAAACTGATAAGCAAGTATCCATAAATAAATGGGTATCTATCAGTGAGAAAATAATGAATGAGTAGGAAGCCCTTAGCAAAGGTAAAGGTCCATTCATCAAATTGGGTCTCATCACTCATACTTCATACCTATTAAAATGGCGAACCATTTAGGAACGGCCAAAACAATTTCGACTATTCGCTAGAAGTGTTGCGCAGTCAAAACACTAACTCTGGCAGGTAGCACGAATAGAGAACACCAAGTCTTGGCAGCAGCTGAAGCTACTTCTTTAACGCTTTTTATATGTAAGCAGTTAAAGGAGGCAGATAAACAGACGCACACATATGCACACAATAGGTTCTTAATCACAAGAAAATCTTGAATAAATATCAAGCAGATGGGTTGATTATAAATCTCCTTAACTAAGTTACGCATCACTATTAGAAATCCATCGTCAGTTAAAAAGCTAACTACTTCTATAATTATCCAGACAATGCAAACTTACTACCTGAAGCATTGCGGAGCGTAAAAATGCAGTTGTAGTTGGATAACATGACGTCCTAATGGTCACATTATGAAGTTTTGCGTTTAATCTAGCAGATAAAGATAGAAAGGACGCGAATCGGCATTAAAATGACTTAAAACCACAAATATTAGACCTGCGACCAGCAAGAAGAATTGAATACGTACTAGCTCTCAAATTTCTACAGCAAATTAATTCCGACTGATGGGAAACGAGGGTCCCCAAAATGCACATCACTTGAGCGCTCAAAATACACAGCTAACCAATCACCTCAAAGTTTGTTTGGTAAAACAAACGGGCTTTTAATTTTTGTTTTTATTTTTAAGTAAAAGCTACTGATAATACTAAAATTTGTCCTTAGTGTTATATTTATATAAAAAACAAACATAAAACGAAATAAATTGTAAAGTATGCAGAGATGAGAATCTCAGCAACAAATCGTAAAGATACAAAAACAACTGAAACCTTTTTTAAACAATGTAAGGACAAAATTACGTTTTACTAAATAAGCAAAAGCTTTTTTGCTATTTATTTTTAGGTTTTAAGTAATATGGAGCGTACTGTGTAGGTCAGAGGCGGGACGGCAACTTGAATCTCTTTGCGGAGCAGCGTGTTGGCTCCCAAGTGATCGATTTATTCCCGTTCTGAACTCTCCCACAAGATCTTTTTGTGCTTGCTCTCTCAATTATAATGAAGATGTCGAAATGCGTTTGGACTTCTAATAGTAAGGGCGGTAAGAAGGAAGAGGAGGAATCCTCCACATCTGTTGCATAACATGACTGACGTTTAAACCTACAAAAGTCGATATTCCTCTCTGATTCGTTGCAGACGCTTATTATATTTTGGCTGTTCATGTTGAATTTTTTCAACTTTATGTCTTGACCAACTATAACACAAAGAACGGTTAGGGTTACGAAAGAATGACTGGCTTGTGTGGTTTGATGCACGTTTGCTTTTGCGTTTCTTTTAATTAGGGTCTGTCAATTTCTCAACGCTTCTTATTACTTCATTTCTTCTTTCCTTTCCTTTTGCTCTTTCTTCCTTCATTTATTCATCCATTCACTGCAGACACCTCTTCTTTTCCCCTCTTACCGCTCCTAATTTTCTCCTTTACTTTCACACACACGCACACCAGTTAGCAGCAAAATAAAGTCCCTTTCTTCATGGCAAAAAGGCAAACAGAAATCTCTGTTGCTACCAAACACATCAGGATTTGATACATAAACCATCTCTCCTAAGACCTGTCTTCGTACTCTAGAACGC
Source organism: Taenia hydatigena (assembly GCA_036345935.2). Taxonomy (NCBI): domain Eukaryota; kingdom Metazoa; phylum Platyhelminthes; class Cestoda; order Cyclophyllidea; family Taeniidae; genus Taenia; species Taenia hydatigena. Next base: position 31,444 of record JADWOT020000100.1, on the reverse strand, counting down.
CATGCATGAGGACCCCAAAGGACCAGACATCAGCTTTAGTATTTGGCTGGTAGCTACTCGTGGTTGCCTCTGGTGACAACCAACAAAAAGCAGGAGCACCTGGAGGGCGATAAAGAAAACTGAAAGAAAGATAAATTATCAATTAACGCTTTAAGTCGATGGAGGAGCCGTTTATCTGATGGACACATAAGGACCGACTAAAACCAACCTTTGGTAAAGCCCCAATTAAAGTCAAGGATTTTCCACCTGAAGCTAGTGAGTGTCACGGAGCCACTCTCGTCTTTATCGCGTTCGACACTCGTAAATCACCCTTCAACACTTGTCCTATCTCTAGATACCCTCTCGACCATCATGACCATCAAATCAAACAAAATACTTGCAATCCTATTACTGTTAACTAACTAATCTAGCGAAAGAACCAGTTTGAACACGCGGCAAGCCTTCACCTTTTGTAAAAACGCCTTCTCGAGGAAAAGTCACACGTAACTTCAGTGGATTAAGGCAGAGGCCAAAGGAAATGTACAATGCGTTGATGAGAAGATCTTTGCATGGTCTTTTGCTCCTCAAGTTAGGCTTCAACACTTAAGCCGTTAAAACTCTAATTCACTGCTACCCTCAACCCGCGTGTGAGACCCGGATAGAATATAATGAAGTCGCTCCTTCCCACTTCCTCCTCCGGATTCATGTCCTCTCAATGGATTCCAGGAGCCGTTGCACATAGACGTGCCTTAACCAGACCCACCTGATAGGCAAGAGGTCTTGCTGACAAAGAGAAAGGGAGTCAAAAATAAAAAAGAATACAGAAAAGACCAACCTGATTCAAACGTCAATGAGGCGAAATTCGGCATACCGAGTGCTGCTAAAATGGAATTACCGCAGTAGGATGTTACGCTCATGCCAAGCTTTGCCCGGATTAGTCACGCAATGACAAGTCCTGACATGCCTTTTCTTGGCGTTCATAGTGTATACATTCCTTTCCATTTCAACGGGCGGGACTGCTGCTTGTAAGACTTGCCTGCAGAAGTTCTAATATGTTGCCTTGGGCGCCTGTGCTTTGAGTTTCAGAAGTTAAGGAGCATCCACCATTAGAAACACTTCATATTACGCAAAGAATTTGTCTTGTTCCGCAGCTAAATCTGGAATCGTCGCCATAGGCGTATTGAAGCCCAACTTCTACGAGCTAAAATTTTTCGGTAGGATGGGAGGAGCAAGTCGTGGTCACTGAACTACTACTTCCAAACCAGATCACACCACTGCGAGGAGGTGGAGTGTTTTAGTTACCTGATCGACGCCCAGAGGGAGTCGCACGCAGAGATGGATGTTTGACCGGACAATGGATAGAGTAGAGTGGCTGCAGACAGATGGAGGCAGTAAAATGAGGGGGAGAAAGAGGATAAGGAAAGCATCCATCCACATTCACTTTGTAAATGCAAGCATTCTGCTACTTATTCAACAGGATGGCGGTGTTATTTTATAACAAAACGTTGTAAAAGGCGCGAGCATTGGACGAATCCTGAACAAGTTCCAAGAAGTAGCTTGAAGCGGGGGAGGGGAGAGAGCACCCGCCTTCCAACCATTGCCAAACCACCTTGCATCACTTCTCCGTTAGCCTCATTTCTTCCGATAAATCCTGACCGATGCGGAGAATGTGGCAAGGAAGAAGCGACCGAACGGAAGTTGGAATTACTACATACCAGCACACTTGCCTGCGCATAGAGCTCTGCAAGCAGTGCGACCGCCTCTACTAGTTAATAAAACTGCACATCAAGGACTGTTGGCACAACACTCACCTACAAGATATTCCCTTCCGGATAATTCCGTGGTCACCGATGTGTGATCTTAGAGCATCGCGGGCCATTTCACCGAAATTGTGTATCAAATTAATCAAGTTCAGCGTTTCTAATCGTCTTCTTATGGCAAAACGAATGCGCACTGCCACTGCTTGGGAGGCTGATAATGCATGCCCAGTTCCCAAACTTGCCCATGCTTCGGTTCAACCAAATAATTGTGTTCCGAAATCCACATTCTCTGCGTTGTTGTTAGTGTGTATTTACCCTCAGAGAACGCAGAAGAGGCAGCACGGCCTCTGAGACCCTATTGTGTGGATGAATAAACCCATGAGAGCTGCTGCTTAGTATAGAGTTGAGCTATTTAGGTGGATGGTTCTGCTAGTCAGTCATTTAACATTTTAGCCGACTGCTCATTTAAACTCGACTAGCTGCAGATGAACCAGGCACTGCCAACATGCTTCACATCTTGCTGGCGGTAATACGTGGAGAATATGATAGCACAATAAAGTGGTCGACTATCGCGCTCTTAACTCGCACTTAAACCACTAATGCGCATGCTCTCCTGATGATGTGGCATTCTAATGGCAAGCTGGTGCATGGACTCTAAAGTCATTTTCGAATGGGACATACAACACTTAAATGGGCAGCTGAGCCAAGTACATGTTAAAATAATGGACACCTCAAGCAAAAGCAACTAACGAACCCACTCACACAGGCTTATCAGGTTCCTGCTAATAGTGCGTCACCCTGTTTAGCATTAAAATACCAGCCTCATGGAAATTGAACCATTAATCAGTCACTTTTTGGTCCAAATTACTTAAGAGTGCAAAATATAGAGACTCCAACATCAAAGGTTATAGATTATGCACCACCTTTCGCATCTCACTGTCACTTACATGATTTTAGGTTAGCTTTGGCCTACACTTAAAGTCTGATGATGATTGCGACTGCGGATTACATCTCGTAACTCTCGCCGATCTGAAGTTGATGCCCTCTCATTTGAACAACGTTTTTAGAGTGCAAAGCTAGTCACTAGGAAACAAAATCAAAGTTGTCTTTTTATAGAATCTGCATTCCTTAGTCTTCAACGCGAACTTAGCATGTATACCGACCAATGTGAGACGGTGAGTAAATTCACAATTCAAATTCGATGTGGGAGGTTAGCAGTCAGGGCTGAGGCAGGAAAGTGTGTCTCGGTGTCTGCGAGCACACGCCACTGGATGTCCAGACAAAGTCTGGAATATCTGGTCGCAAAATCAGACATCCTTTCTGACCGACTGGTTAAGTCACATAATGCAGGCAAACTGCCTTTGTTGCATCAAATCTGCATTTCAGAATTACCGGTTCTTAGAAAATTCTTGGTTCCAAACGTAATGGTTAAATGTTGAGGGCTAAAACTACCATTATAGTCCACGAAAACGCCTCTACAAAGGTAAGAGTACTGAGCAAATATATTTTCCACGGCTTGACAATTTCAAATCACTTCCATTTTGTTCCCAATCCACTCACTGCATTAAAAAAGTGCAGATCCTTTCAAGTATCACTATATGCTATTTATTATAAAATCTTTCAAGCACTTTATCGAATGCCGTCATAGACCGACTAATCGTAAACATGCTCGAGCGTATAAAGCTATAGTCCTTCTCCATATGACATGGAGACAGGCCCATTGTACCATCTCCACTAAGTTGATCGTCCAATTGTTTTGCCACCTGTTGCACCAAATGCGACAACCATCAGGAAGGTTGGAGAAATAAGCAAAGCGAAAACCACCTATGGCCTCGAACATCTTTCGCATGCAGTCCAAGTTCGAATAAAGAGCTAACGCCTGCCACATTGAGCCTGTCACAACAAGCGTTTGCTTCGATGTGAGACCATCAGTCAGGGCATTCATGCGCCCCCAATCTCGACGTTTAAAATCAGGATATTCAAGATATAAAATGACACAGTTGTAGTCGCACAGCTGCATCCCTTCTCTTCCTTCATTACCTTCTTCAGACCATACATGCATGTCCAGTACGGCGCCGCCTGCTGTCCTCAAGAGTGGATCCCACTGATTTGAAAAGTTCGGAACATCCGTAGACACGTCCAAGCGGAGACGAGTAGGGGAGGCGGAATGCAGCACCGGCAAGTCGCATTTGCAGCGTCTCATCCGACATGGCGACAGCCTTGTGCAACGACATGGAGTGGTGATTAAACAGCTAATTGTAGCTTGTGCACTAAGAGGAAATTCTCTCAACGTAATACCATCTTGCATGATCAAAACCATAAGGGTTTCCCTCCGCGTTTGTAGAAAAAAGCAAGCTGCAGAGGTTTCATGTCTTTAGCGCTGTGGTGGATACTAAGAGTTTGAATGGGAAGGACGTGATCTAGTTGCTCCTCTGTTGATTCCTCCTAAAACAGAGCACTTCATGTTAAAATTCACCAACTTTTGGAGAGCATCTGGACGTGAAAGGGATTTAGCAAAGTCACGCAACGGGCGAAGATTTAAGTAAACCCGCCTAAAACACTACCACGCAAACCTGATATAAACAATTCGAATAAAGCCTCTTTTATGCGACCAGCAATCGTCACTCAGCTCTAATCACTCCTCCCATCTAGCCAATCAGCAGAGCCCGACGCCCAACTAAGATTCTCGGGTGCTACTTAGATCTGCTTAGAAGGATGTGCGTAAGTCCTAGCGGTGCGTTCTTTTAATTTGTGATTATACTATGTTGACTTATTCACCACATATGAAAAACCTGTCAGACATTAGAACGTGGTTTTCGGGGCGAAATGCACTAAAATATAAAAGTGTCTTGTGACGTGACATGATGTTACTTAACCAGGTACACGCACACATCTACAGGATGCTGGCTAAACTAACACAGATTTTAAAGTGTGTGCCTTTGCTTCGCTTTAGGAAATAGAGTAACATTACCTTGCCTTGCTGTACCCAGCCTGGTTCCATCCAAATTGTCAAAGGTCTTGTTCAAATAAATCAACTCGATGCAAGTGTTGTGGCTACATGTTAAGTTGCATTAAAATCTGATGCTCTGGACATTTGAAGCAGCTGCACGCGTACCGAATTACTGCGCAATGTATGACACTAGCTTAGTCACTACGAAGTAATGGTGATAAGGAATGTAGCGGAGAGATGTAGCTTTTTTAACCAGTCGCTATTAAGTATCTGCCTGACTACTGCGATCGGCATTCACTCCGGCCTCCCGACCACTAACTTAAGGCTAAGCGACAAATGCTCAGCTGATGGTATGAAAGAACCAACTGTGTGGTAGCGGTTCCAATGTGAGTGGTGAGCAGGGCACAGCTCATCTCATTGTACCACCTACCCATATGCACGACGCAAAGGTTTATCAGGCACTTGACTACTTCCTGTTTATGAGCAGCCGAGAGGAAAAACAAAGGGGAATTAAATTAAAGTAAAACGATTTCACTCAGCAAGAATATGCTTTTAAAGGCCTTCATTAAAAACCAACATGAACATTTGAAATGCCGTGTTTTCTGCAGCATAAAATGGCGCATCTGAAAATGCTTGGTAAACCTTACTATAGTCTTTAATGTGATCCGTTAATCAAATGCATCGCTGCTATCAACATTTCAGAATGCAGAAAAATAGAGCCACGTAATGCGGCACATTGATTTTTTGATAAAAGATGGGGAATTCAAGAATGAAGAAAAATGCTCTTCTTCTTTGCTACTTTAAATGTTTACGAAGTCACAATCACATCGCACGATGACTGTCCAGCCATATCTTTAGTCCATTTTACCAAATTGCACGCTGTACATTTGCGCTGCTCTCTGAACACCGCGGTGCCTTGATATACGTTTGCTATTGCAACTGATCTTCTGGCCATTCCTGCAAAGACCATTGCAAAATGTGGCCACAATTATGAGTCAGTGGACATCGGATACTGTGACCACTGGAAATAGGAAGGGTTAGCTGCAAGGTAAACAGAACCAATTGGCATTTACCAGTTATTGGCGCTTAATCATAATCGCAGGCCCGATACCGTCCACCATCGTTATTTGTCAGGTGAGTGATGCTTGTCCAACAAGGCTTGTTACTTAATGCACGTTGCGCGCGCCACTAAAACACGCATAGTTTGCAATGATTAATTGTTTAATTTAAATGTCTATGTATTGTCTAACGAAATTAAAGGCCTTAGGAAATTTGCATGCGAATAATGCAAATCAAACTGAAAATTAGACGATTTGGCGCTGTGTGCCGCTATTAGCTTAAACCATTTTGAATGAATGGGACAGGATCGTATGAAAACATGATTAGCAGGACTTGAAACGAAAGGATTAAACGAATAAGAAAAGGAGAGCAAATCAAATGACCGGTGAAGAGAATCCGCTATTGACGTGAGATGCCAACACAGGTTTTTGGGTGACAACGATGTTGAAGCCAGTGAAATTCGGGCCCAGTGGGAGTGATTGGACTCACCACATCTCACTGTCAACACACTGCTTCCTTTTGCTTCGATTAAATGAAGATGCTGCAATCACGAAGTCCACCTGTTCGGTTGCGATGACCGAAGTTCGAGGATGTGTAATTCTTACAATCCATCATACCTCTACGTGACTGGATAGCAAACCATCCCATGTGTAGTCTTTGCCTTATGCACCAATTCTATCATTCGCCATATTACTAACTCTTTCGCGATCGCATTGCAATATCATTTTCAGTTTTAGGTTCCCTTACATCACCATCCTATGCCCTTTGCCAAGCCTAATCCCAATAACACTGAAGCAGCCGATACTCGAGACGAAATGTAAAGAAGCTTAGGTAGGTATCTTCTAGTTGGATGCGACCAAAATGAAGCCTGTCAAAACCTCCTTCAGGTGTGCATAGGGCTTAAGATATGCATTAAAACTTTCCAAAGCAACGAGTATATGGATGTGGAAGATCGCCTAGTCATGGATTATTTAGCCAAAAGACGGAATACGGGGTACAGTGGGTCTTGTACTTCGTTGGGTGGACCCTTACGAAACTCGTGTAACTTCTTGATGCCAAGCGCGAATAACTGGTTGATGGAGTTAACTATAACGTCACGGAGCTCCTAGGCTGCAATGCGTGGCGTAAGTCTATGCTTCGTGCATGTGCATGCGCATTTGAAGTCACTTCCTTATAACCTCCAAAATAAAGTTCCATGCCCAATTTTGATTAAACAAAGTCACGGCATCCATTCTGATCTCGCTAAGCCTAAGTATAGGTAGGTAGCTCACTTTTTTATTTTACTGCTTATAATTTTGACTAAACATGCTCATTTATTCCTCATCATGCTGTCTGCACTAGCTGCGCGATAAACTGCGCATGCTGCGTATGGCGAAAGATCTCGATTGAGTTCGTGACTGCCTTATCCGTGGACGTGGACCAGCTAAAACCGCTAGAGGTAATTGTGCTTAAGGAAAAATCGGTAATTAAAGTCATGCGCTACATTTAACGCCAGCAATTACAGTCTTCTCAGCCCATGCACCAAACGATAGCCATTAGGTTTCGCGTGTGCTGCGTAAACTTCGCGATGCCCTTCAAATCCGTAATTTGCTCTGTACTTTCGCAAAAATGCATTGCGGCGCATCTGTAGACCCTTTGTCCGCTTCCAATCAGCTTAGTTTTTGCCTACCAGTTTTTGCTATCAAATAATCTACCCCTACTTCTGTGGATGATTTCCTGAGTTTACACGAGTCAAGATTACTGAAGTTGATGTGTTGAGCTAATACCGCCTTCAATTTTTGTGAAGCCAAGCCTAATTTCTCCCACACAGGCATTTTTTATTTAGGAATAACAAAAGCGGTGATTATATGCATCATTACCAAGAACTCAGTAGGAGCTTGCAATAAAATAACGGCAAGTTATGGTGCAGTAGGATTAAACGTGGAAGTGATTTGAGAACTCAATGGTTGTATTTTTGACATCCAAATATGGTTTATCGGAGAAGTCAGCTGTCCATGGTAGACTATGCGAAAGTGTTTCAAAACTTATCTTCAGCTACCAATTTTTACTCCTACCGGCATTTTCGGAGTCCTTACACTTCGTTTTGTTGTCTCACTTTACCGAAAAAATGCATGAACGCACTTGACGCGTGGTTTTGTTGGTACCATAGGTGATTGTATGTTGGCAGAGAGGCGGTCAGTGGTTGAGAGAAGGCATTAAAGCATTCTTACTGCGAACTAGTCAACTCATCGGCCGACATGTGCAGACACCTTCACAGACGCACTCCCACTTATAGTGGTGTAAGGAATGCAATGATGCTGAAGCTAACAATGCCGTTTGTTTGCGATGAGTGCGCGTATTAAGTTGAGTAACACCGTAATAACAAATTGGCAGATTTCAGCAACCGGAGGCGTAGCCACCTTATAACCGGCTCCATTCATCTGAAATCAACCCTGCACCACCCCAACATTGGCTTCTACAACTTTGTCGCATTGCTAAGGCATTCTTGCCTGGCATGCTAACACTTACTTAATCGAAGACGAAGAGGTCAAATTTCCACCCGAATTGGTAACAGTCGTTCCCATGTCTTTGGTATCAACACTGCAATCAAGCATGTTGTAGCCCTGCGACTGTATCTGATTGCGTAACGAAGGGTAGCTTGAAAGACCATTGACAAGAAGGGCAAATTTGCTGGCATGCAAGAGGCCTGAACTGCTTTGATTTCCTCAAACGCTTCAAATTCTTCTGAAAGTGATCTCAATATGCTTAGCTGCTAATGACTGAATTTTCCTGAGGTCTTAAAAACGCTTTCTGTGGCTTGGCATGGTCTGCGCTTTTTTGCCGGAATAAGGTCAACTTTGGAAATCCTTGAAAAGCATTGTAAATGCTTTCAACATCTTTGCGTCTGCGCTCTACGGATGATAGAACTTTGGATGTCCCCAGGGTTACCTTCACAGTCGTTGTAAAGATTTTTCTTCATTTGTAATAAATGATAAAAGCAGATATTTCAGCTCAGGTGTCCTTCAAACATGCTCTCTTTTTCTGTCACCTTTCGGTTGTTTAGTAACACTGATTCCTTAGTCATTCTAGTTCTTTTGCATGTTTCAATCGCTACCCAGAAGGTGTGTGTCACTGAAGGAATTGGCTCTGCACCCACTCCCTTTTCCCCTTTTCTAGCCTTCCAATGAAATCAAGATGTGCTGGCGAATAAGGAGCTGAAACCGCTTCTTTAAAGGAAAGAGGGATGTGGTTAGCTCCCAGTCTGTCATCGTCTACTGTCGCCTATGTTCGTGTATCCCCAATGTTAGATACATGTTGTTGTCTCCACTTGGCCTATTTTGATAAGATGGATGCAGCGAACTTCAGCCCGAAGTAGAAACTGCTGTTTTGTCGAAGAATCCCCAAACACAGAGGCATGCCTCTGGGGGAGCAGCACACGAAATTGTTGTGCTCAAATTAAGGTCCTGCTCTAGTGTCATCTTCCTAACTGGTGCCTCTTCGTTGGTTGTTTGCTGCCATGCTCTACTGACTGACTGTCACTCATGGATGAGGCTTGTATAAGTGGAATAATGGGTGGAAGCCTTCGTCTGCTGCTTGTGCCAACGATTAAAGCGGACTATTTGTTCTCGAAACAGACTGCACTATCGGTATTCGCTTTCGTTTTTCGGTAAGAAGGAAGTGACTGACCAGCGTTGACCTACTGCTTGCCTCATTGTTGTTGTCCTAGGTAGTCGCTGAGGGAGCGATTGCGTATTTGCGCACGTGTCTGAATTGATCTTCTACCGCGTGTAGAACTTGAACGCAACTATTTTTGTTATTGTGCTTCGCCATGTTGTTGGCGAATGCCCCTTCTTCTCTCTCTCCCTCTATGGACTGCGTGTCGATCTGCCTATCGAGCTATCCACCTATACACCAACCGTCTTGCCTACCTCTGGGTCTCTTGATACGTCTATCCAACTCAGAACTACCTCCCTCTTCAACCATACATCCATCATACCACTCCATTTCACCTCATCAGGTGCATGAGTTGTGTCCTCGGAATGTATACACAATCCACTAGTCTGCTGTCCCTACGGATTCTCGAAAGTGTTGCACTCTCGCGAGTCTGAAATGCTTAGACTTTGGATTCCCCAAAATAGACACCCTTTTGCCCTCCCTTCTTCCTTTCTTTTAATCTTACTCTACCTAATTGCCTTCGTGGTAGGTGTACTTAGTGTCCAGCGCTGCTGTCGCTATTACTAAAAGCGCCTCAACAGTCATAGAGTTTGATTTTTTATGCTGCGAAACATTTTAATACTTATTTTTTGTTCTTCTCTTCTTTTCCTTATCTCTTCTAGGTACTCTTCACCTCCACGCCATGTCTTTACGTCGATTAACTTTAAGTGCTGTCATCACTGGGTCGGCGGGTATGTGGATGGGCGGAGGAGTCCTGTTGGGACATTAAAAACCGCCCTGATCTAAGCATAGGCGGTCTTCGTGTACCACTTAAGCAGGCTTGACTTCAGCAAACTCAGAAAATTAAATGTAGAAGTAGCGATAAATTGGTTGAAAAAACTAGTAAGCGAATCTTGAGATCAAGTAGATACACGAGCTTCGTAAGGGTCCGCTCAACGAAGCACAAAGCCCACCTTACCCGTATCCTGTCTTTGTCTAATTAGCCCATGACTAATCGGTCTTCATTTCCCTTGCACCTATTGCTGTTCTGGTAGGTTTTATTTCAACCACACCTAGCTAGAAAAGTGCCGACCTAAGATTCTTCACGCTTTGAATCGCGATTCGGCTACTTTTGCGCCGTCAAGATTATGTTCAACAGAAGGGCATACGATGGTAGTGTAAATGAGACACTAGCCTTGTACGTAACTCCCATTGCATACCTCTGAAAATTCGAAAACGAAAACGAAATTTTCATGCACTCATGCAAGAGTTAGTAGTGTGGCGAAGGATATAAATGATATTTAAGGCATCGACTACACCTGGAATATTGCTGCCCAATCAGGTAGATTTGATCATGTGTAGGGATTACACAACTCCGAATTTAGGTCATAGCGAACCTTGTTTTGACAAGGGCGAACAGGTGGACGTTGTGAGTGCACACCTTTATCCAGACGAATTAAAAGGAAATAGTGTGTTGACAGTGGGATGTGGTGAGTCTAATTACTCTCACGGGGCTCGTTGTCACACGGAACACCTATGCTGCCATCTCATGCCAATAGCGGGTTCTCTTCATTAGTTACTTCATTTGCTCTACTTCTCTTATTCGTTTTACCCTTTCTTTTCAAATTCCGTCAATCAAATTTTCGTGTAATCCAGTCCCATTCATTTAACCAGATTAAAGCAGATAATAGGTTGACGTCAAATCGTCCAATTATCAGTTGAATCAGCATCAAAAGATGTGCGAATTTCTTGACGCCGTAGATTTGGTTAGACTCTACATGGATTTTAAGGTTATAAATTAGAATATGGCAGAATGCACATGCTTAAGTAGCACGCACAAAGTGGGTTAAACAATGGGCCCTGTTTGACAAGCATCGTCTACCTGGCAAATAACAACGGCGGATAGTTCCGAAGTTGCAGCTATAACCAAGCGCAGACGACTGGTGAATGTTGACGAGTTCTGTTTAGCTAAAGCCAACACTTCTTAAGTCAACTGGTCACAGCATTCGACATCCATTGACTCATAATTGTGGCTGCAATTACATTGGCATTCGCACAAGTGATATAAAGACCCTTCGCAATAGCAAACGTTTCTTCAAGGCGCCACAGTGTTCAGGGAGCAGTGCAAGGGCATAAGGTGCGAATTGATAGTATGGACTAGGGCCATAGCTAGATAGTCACAGTGCAAAGCGCATGTGAGTTTCTGCACACTTAAGGAGACAAAGAAAAAGAAGCGATTCTTTTCTTTCATAAATTTGTTAGCTTCTACTAAAATTTGAATGTGTCGCCTCATGTGGCCCCATTTTACTGCATTTAAAAGTGTCGAAATCAGCGATGCCTCAGAATAACGGATACCATTGAAGGCTAAAGTAAGGGTTATCGAGCATTGTCGGATACGATACATGCCATTCCAACTGTTCATGCTAGTTTTTAGTGAAGACTTTTAGGAGTATATTTTTGCTGTGTGAAATCGTTTTAACTTAAGCAAAGTCTCTTTTGATTTTTCACTTGACTACTCATAAAGAGAAAGCAGTGGATTCAAAAGAAAGGCTACTTCTCTTATTGCATGATCAACTGTTGCGTGACGAACCCTTGCATCATACTTATGAATGCATGAAGCAAGGAGATTAGTTGTGCCTTGCCCACCACTCACATCGAAGCCGCTACCACACAGTCGGTTCCTTCATCACCAGCAGAGTATCTGTCGCCCAGCCTCGATTCAACGGTCGGCAGGTCGGAGTGAATGATGATCGCAGTAGTCAGGCAGATACTTAGTAACAACTAATTAGAAGAGACACACGTCCCTACTTCAATCCTAATCACCATTACCTCGTAGTGTTTAAGCCAGAGCTAGGTATTACGTGACACGCCGGCACTGGCGTTTGCTTCGCTATCTCTAAAGATGCCTTCCAGTGTCACGTTGAGTAATCTTTATTGACAGCTTGATGCAATTTTGCGTAGAAGTGCGATTTCACTGAGGGTAATGACAGTGTTCCTGCCACAGTATGTTTCTACTAAGTACGCGTGCAGCTGCTTAAAATGTCTGTAACGAGTTGTTTAATTTAAAAGGATATTTGCTAATTAGGATCGAATCGGGCTAGTAACAGTAAGGTAAGGTAATGCTAACCAATTTTCTAAAGCAAAGCAAGGGCACACACTTTGTGATTAGTATTAGTTTAGTCAACATCTTAAAGGTGTGCATGCACACCTGTTCACGTCACGTCATGTCACGTCACAAGGCATTTTAATATTCTCGTGCATTAGGCCCCAAAATGCACATTCTAAAATCTGACGGGTTTTTCATTGCTGATGAATACGTCAGCATAATATCATCATAAATTACAAGAATGAGCCACTAGGACTTGCACACTTCCTTCCTAGCAGATCTGAGTAGCATCTGAGAATCGCAGTTGGTCGTTGGGCTTTGCTGATTGGCTGGATTGGAAAAGTGATTAGGGCTAAATGATGATCACTTGTCTCATAAAAGAAGCTTCATTTGGGGAGTCCTTATCAGATTTTGCGTGGCAATGTCTCAGGTCGGTTTGATTAACTTTGCGTTCATTGATTGACCTTATTAAACTCCTTACACACTCATATTCTCTCCACAGTTGCCAAAATTTACCATTAAGAGTTCCGTTTAGGAGGAGCCAACAGAGGAGCGATTAAATCAAGGCCTCCCCATCCAAGCTCCTAGTGTCTACCACAGTGTAATAAGCATGAAATAGGCTAGACGTTCACCTCTGCAGGATGCTTTTCTTAGCAAACGTGGACAAGTGCACTTATTATTTTGATTGTGCAAGACAATATTACAATAAGGAAGAGGAGTACTTTCGTGGCCTCGTGTTCACAGTGTTTCCTGCTGATGCGCAAGCTCCGATCAGCTGTTTGATCACCACACCATGTCGCTGCACGAAAACTTCGTCGTATGGGATGAGACGGTACAGGTGCGACTTGCCAGTACTGCGTTCTGCTTCCTCCAACCGTCTCTACTTGGACGTGTCTACGGATGTTCCCAACTTCGCAAACCAGTGGGATGCATTCTCGAGGACAGCAGGTGGCACCGCACTGGACATGCGTGAGTGGTTTAAAGACGGTGGAGAAGGAAGAGAAAGGATGCAGCTGAGGGACTACGACTGTGTCATTTTATATCTCGATTATCCTGATTTTGAACGGCGGGATTGTGGACAGCTGCATGCCATAGCCGATGTCTTCGCGTCAAAGCAAACGCTTGTTGTGACAGGCTCGATGTGGCAAACCTCAGATCTACATCCTAACTTGGACTGCATGCAGAAGATATTCAAAGCCTTAGGTGGTTTTCGCTTTCTCCCTTTTTCGAATTTACCTGGTAGTTGTCGCATTTGGTGCAACAGGTGTCAAAACAATTGGACGATCAATTTGGTAGAGATGATACTGTGGGCCTGCCTCCATGTCATATGGAGGAGGAGTAAAGCTTTACACGATTTAGCAGGTTTGTGATTAGCCAGTCCACGACAAAATTTGATAAAGTGCTTACAAGCTTTCAAAATAAACGTTATGCAATGATGCTTGAAAATACCTGTGCTTTTTATGAATGCGGTGGTTGGGATCGGAACAATACAAAAGTGATTTGGAACTGTGAAACCGTGGGTAATTTATTGGCTTGGTGCTATTAGCTTTGCGAAGGCGCCTTTGTAGGCTATAATGATAGCTTTAACCCTCAACACTTAGCAATTGCGTGTGAGAATAGGAATTTCCTATAAGCTAATAATTTTGAAATGCAACTTTGATGCAACAAAGGCTGATCGCTTACAACATGTAACCTAACTAGTCGGTCAGAAGTAATGCTTGTTTGTGGGACTAGATATTCCTGACTTCCTCCGCCTTCCTGAGGGCCGCATAATCACACGCGTTGCACTTGGTGGCGTGCACTCGCAGACACCGAGACGTATTTTTCCTGCTTCAAGCTTCGCTGCTAACCTCCAAACACCGATTTTGAATTGTGAATTTCCTCACTACTTTACAACGGTCGGTGAACTTGCTGAGTGCACGTTGAAGACTAGGAAAATGTGGATTCTCATGTTAGACAACGTTAGTTTTGCTTCCTAATGACCAAATTTGCGCGTTCTAAACGTTGTTCGAATGTGTGGGCAGAAACATGAGACCAGCAAGCGTTACAAGTTATGACCAGATATCAACTCTGGACCAAAGCTGGACTCAAATCGTGTTGGCGACATTAAGCTGCGAAATGCAGCGCATGAATCAATGAGCCTTTGATATAACATCCAAAATTTTTGAACTCTTCTGGGTACTGTGTCAAAAATCGGCCGATTGGCGAAATATGGCCTAATCGTGTCAGCCGCTTGTGCTTTGCACTTTCCTCTGGAATCACTGAGGACATGAGTGAGACAGGTTTAATTGACACGAGATTGATCTTTCAAATACTAAACAGAACATTGCACTTTTGTCATTAATTTAATAAGCCTGTGAAAGCGGGTTCGTCGGCTGCTCATTTGCTTGAAACGTCCAGTATTTTACATACACTTGGCTCAACTGCCCGTGCAGGTGTTGTATGCTCAAACCGCTTTTCTAGGCCTTTGAGGACACATGTGCAACACCAACAACACCAAGAATTAAGGCTGCGCAACACAATTGTTTGGTTGAACTGAACCGGAATCAAGTCTGGAAACTAGACAAGCATTGTCAGCCTCTCAGATAGTGGCGGTGTGAGTTCGACTTTCCACAAGAACGGCGAGTTGCAACGCTGAGCAGTGCTGTGGGACACTATTTTGGCAAAGTAGGTCACACCTCCTGGGCTTGATATATCGGTGACCACAGAATTATTCGGAGGAAAAGGGAATATCTTGTAATTGAGCGGTTGTATTGCGATCGTAATTTGAGTGCTCTTAACAATGTAACGCGGCTGATAACGACGATAGTGTGCATGCAGCCGATAGAAACCACGTATATTTGCGTGATTGCACCACCTTTTCGCAACTATCACCTTTAACACCAATACTGCCTCGCGTCGCAAGCGCGTAACACAACTTTCGACAAATGCGTTAAATTGGACTTTGCTGAATTCATTCGTTCATTGCAAATGGTGCAAATACCAATGATGTTTGCTGTTTCCGCAATCAGGTTTTCATTCAGGCGATTTGGTTCTTCATGCGGATAGGCGGTATGCGTCCAAATGGACGCCAAATGGCCTAATGTTGTACAACTGACTCTATGGAAGGAATCGGATTGATAAATTCAGTCTCAATATAGCGCCGCTGGCAGACATTTTAAATTGGTTGATATTGGAATAGCAAATAGTTGGAAGCCGTTCAGTTAAGCAGAGTAGCTGCTCTTGGACTAATACGTCCCACTTTTAGCCAGAGTGAGCTTGCAAGTGACTGACCAAACAATCACAGTGCCTTGTGCTAAAAGGGACAAATTACTGACACCAAATCCACCTTGTTTGCATCCAAACTTGTGTTTATTTTTCATAACTTTTGTAAGGACAACACGAATTGCAAAACAACAAGCAAACGCAACAGTGTATTGCATTTAAAATCTGTTTTGCAGTGGATTTAATCTTCTTCGACCGCTCCTACTTATTTCCTTTCAGTAGGGCCACAAAACCAACAGGCATGGGATGGCAAGGTGATGTATTTAAAATGCGCCTGATTGCACAATATGCATCAAACGAAGAATATTTTTCTCCTAGTGCTAGTTTTGGTTGCAAATTACTGCATTTACTGGTATCGATTTGACTCGTTTTCTGAGCGTTATTTGGCAGATACACCTCGCCCCATGGTAAGGTGGTGTCGACTCCACATTGCACAGTTTTCCGCGCATTTATATCTTTTTATTGTTTAAATGTTAGATTTGGCACTAGTAATTGGATTCTTTTGCTTAGTGATGCACAAATGGAGACATTTCATGCATTCATACCCATGGTGTAGCCAAGATAGATGTTCGAAGCGGGCTGACCATGGATTTAAATCCGCCTTGTAGACCGATCTCGATGTTTTGCCGAAGAGATCTTGGTAAGGTAGTGTGCTGTTAAAAGTGTGATGAAGGAAGGAGGCTTGTCTGAACGAGCAGTTGTTAAGTGGAACTTTCCTGTGCCCATTTCACTGCCGACTGTGGGTGATGAGACTACGGGAAAGTAACTGCGATATGCATATAATCTGCCATACTTACCTACCAACGGTTTCGAGTTAGGCTTGTGTTTACGTGGTGAGTACTTCATTGACCACCTAACTTGATGTCCATTCCACAAGGTAGGGAAGCGCACAAGAATAGACTTTGTGAGTCGCTTACAGCTGGCCAGAGGAGACAGCCTGGTTGTGAGCCTAGAAAACTTAAGGCTTTTATGAAGCGCCAATATGTAGCAACTGATCGTTCGTTATGTATCGTTTCGTCGTGAAAACATATCGGTACATATGGGATAGTACACGCAAGTATTGGGCCCTTAGATGTAGATGAGTTTTCGGTGGTCGAATTAATAGATGAAAATCCATGGATTGCGGCGACTGTAGGGTGTAAAGCTGAACTGCTGACGTGATCATCGTAGGCTCGGTGGCAGACCCTTATAACGAATTAGGCTCCTTCCTATCCAACGTATCGTTTGACTTCCACACGTCAACTGCTATCAATTATGGAATGATCTTGGCATAGCCTTCTTAGTGCAAGGAGGAATGGTGGCATGATACCATCTATGAGAGCTACCGAACTGGCATATTCCGTAATTCGCACTTCCTACCGTCTAATAGAGCATGGCTGCCTCCATAGAATTGTGATTTGTGGCCGGCAGCATTCACGCAGTCGCCTATCTAATTGATTACAAGTGCGAATGTGCCGTTTCAGCGCTATGCAATCATAGGACATTTAAGTTGGTTGTTGAGTGTTGGAATACAAACGCTTATCTTTTTTCGTCGCAAGAAGTGCTTATAAATAGAATGGCTTGCGCCAGTTAAAACGCTTGTCCGCGAAACTCATAAGTATGTCAGTTGCTTACTCTGAAGACGATAGACCGCCTGCACGTCGAGTGTGTGATTCTGCGCTGGCGGTCCGTGAGGAAAACACGAATTCCACTTCACATCAATACTCTACTAGCTGCACAGCTCTCTTTCTTCGGCAGCCTAATTCACTGCGCCCGTCCCTCAGATTAGATGCCTTTAATCAGGTTCCTGCCCTTTTGATGAACACAGGTAAGGGTGATGAAAGGGCGGACACGAAGGTGAACAGATAGGATCACTTCCAGCCGTGACGATAATATGCTGTTAATGATAGTGGTCTTGACTAGAAATTAAACATCTAGACACATGCCGAGAACCGGCCGACACGTGAGTTGCCTCCAAAGGCCTGTAAAGGTTGGAAGTGTGAGCTTAGACTTCAAATCCGCCTAAGGAGGACTGTAAAGTGGGTATTGTAGTGGGCCTAAGTGCAAGCCAATTTCACTATGCTTGAGGAGAATGGAGTTAGTTACACGAGAGAAGAAGCTTGCGTTGCATTCACGATAGTTAAACACATCAGCGTTGAAGGACTCACTCATTTACAACCATCTTTTGACAGCCCGAGAAGGCAATTCAAATAACTTGTCGTGACTGACACGCGAAGGACGATTTTGGCAGAGCTGAGCCGTAAAGTGTAGCTCGGACTGCAAAGGGTAGGATAGGGATGATGAGATTCACACCATTAAGACGCACTGATCTTCTTCGTTGTAACTTGCATCGTGATTCCCACTATCGCCTAATCTCTTATCATCGATTGTCTTTTCCTTCAATTGAATGGCTACGCCGCATTGTTTACCATTGCTGCGGATCCCACCCTTTACCACCTGCATATCCCGATTGCACTATTCCCTCTGTTTCGCGCACACGGATGCGCATTCAAAGTCATTCTTTTTAACCTCCAAATTGAAGTTATGCGCACGTATTTTAACCTCGTTAAACTTCAAGATAAGTATATAGCTTATTTTTTGCTGTTTATATTTTTGACTAAACGAGTTCATTTGTTAAGCATTGTGACATCCATACTAGCTGCAGGTTAATCTATACATGCCGAGTGTGCTAGAAGATTCCCTTTGAGTAGGTAATTGTCTTATGCGTGGATGTAGACGGGCGAAAACCGCTGAATTATGCTTTATGCTTTAAGAACAATGTTTGAAAGGAAGCCTCGTAATTAAAGGCAGTTGCACTATCACAAAGCCAACAGCCAGAGTCTTCTCAGCCCGTGCCCCCACTGGGATCTCCAGGCTTTGGGTGTGCTGCGCATGTGACGGAACGCACCTTAACATTGCGATGCCCTTCAGTATCCGCAATTTATTTAGTACTTTCGTGGCAATGCCTTGTGGCGCATCTGCAGTCTCCCTCTCTTCTCGCCATCACGTTAGATTTTGCTTACTAGCTTTTGCCTTAAATCAATCTGCCACTACTTCTGTAGATAATTTCTTTACTTACCGAAGTTGATTCGTCGAGCCTATAAATCCTCTTTGTTTGATGATAATTGGCCTGAATTCCTCCATACTGGCATTTCTTGCATAAGAATAACAAAAAGCGATAACTATTTACATCGTTATCAACGATTCATGAAGTACGTACACTAAATAACGGTAAACTAAAGTGCAATAGAAGTAAAAGTGGAAGTGGCTTAAGAACTCAACGGTCATATTTTTCACAATCAAATGTAGTTGTTTGGAGGGGTCAGTCGTCCAAAGTAGACTGAACGATAGGGCCTTGCGACTTCTCCTCGGCTATATTCAGTCCTACTTCTACTGCCATTATGAAAGTCCTTTAGCCTCTTTTTGACGTAGGACTTTACCGAAATGAGTCACCTACACACTTTGCGTGTTGTCCTGGTGGCAATATAGGTATTTAAATCCTGTCACGAACTAATCACACTAGTGCACAGTAGGTGGCAGCGTATCAAGTGATGGGGAATTTTAGTACAAGCGGACAATTGAGGCAGCTTTCTAATATGCTCAAAAGTCACTTCGTAAGCAAAGATGACAGAGTTCAATCGATTTGGAGGGGATGAGGTTGTTTCGATGTTTTTAAAGCTGGTAACTTAATCCAGCATTTCCAATCACTTAGGAATCTTGACAGGAAGTTGAGAACGAACAAGAAGGATGACCAACACAGTAGCCATTGCCTTTTCTCTAAGCCCAAGGTTGCAATTAACAATTAACTTGATGCTGCTGAAAGTGGCACAATAGCCGTAATATGCCCTAAATATCGTAGACTTAAAGGAATGATGGTCGGCTTGAAGGGACACCCAAAGAGTCAATCAGCCACAATTTCCTTTGAATGAGGAATTGCGCAAAGTCCATGCACTTGTAACTGACACGATAGAAGCGATCTAAGGTTGCAGATAGTGCGATGTTTGCCAAGAATAGGAGTGCGCTGACGGCCCACTCATGCCGAATAAAGCACAGGGGAACTTGGAGGGCGAGGGTACGCACATCATTGACAGAGGCTTGCGTGCTGCTAAGTGCAGCACTATGTACAGATCAACATTGAAGTAACATTTTAGCAAAGTATTCCTCAATCAATGATTTTGTTCTGTTGCCTGCTGTGTTGTTTTCATGGCTCTTTTCCGTTCTATTCCACCTTATTACATGCTATTTTCTTCCCTTCTCACTCACCGCAGTGACCAATCACCTTCCACACTCACCTCCTTCCACCTTTACTCAGGTGAACTGACACTGCAGAAGAGCTCCACTTTACGCCTACGACTGCGACTGCACACAACTTTGCAGTTGGCGCCATCCATCCTCAAGGTCATCGTTAGCTGTTGACCGAACGACCAATAAATCAATGTTTTAATCAATAAAGCAATCAATGCTCCAACTGTCGCGAGGTAATTGCACATCGTAAAAAATTCAAAGTGCTATTAAGCTGTTCGTGGCAAACACAACTTAGTCATTGCAATCGTGACTTTGCGCCCCACTATCTCCGATCCTACACTCGCCTTTGTAATCTGCTAACCCCCTCGACTCAGGAGAGGGTCAGTGGAGAGACGTCAGCATTGTCCCCTGAAGCCAGCCTTACTCAGTCCTCTATTCCGAATCGAAGGTGAACGTGACAGAAAAGTGAGGCAGCCAGCAGAGTGAGGCGTGTTGGCGTCACTGATTTGGAAACAAGAAGGACGGTAGGAGGATTACATGAAGACAGCACTCATTCCTCCGTCTGAGGTGATTTGAATAAATGAAGCGTAGGCAGTAAGACGAAATGCAGGACGTGGTGCTTAAGAGCGCATGTAGTGAAGTGGGAGACAGACAAGAAGAAGTGACTCACTGGAAATGGATTGAAGAGGGACACGTGAGAGGAGGAGGAGGCAAAAGGGTTCCCGCTTCACCATCTCAAAGACGTCGCCGAAACTTCTTGCTGCATTTGTACATTGGTCCCTAATATCTGCCAGGCAGAAAAGATAGACCTCATTGCATGCAGCCTGCAGTTGCGTTAAGCCGATTCGACGTGACAATTGAGGAGGCGTTAAGGTTGATTTGAATGGTAGGTCGTGAAGATGGCTGCCTACCCACCCTCATCCTTCCCAACCTTTCTCACTCTCTTCCACACCAGACTGTCATTATCAGGCTTAAGTGGCTGCTCTACTCCACTCGTATTTGAATTAGTCCAGTACAGTCCGGCCTAGTTAAGCCTAGTTTTGCCTAACGTGCTACACTGCTTCTGTTCCACTGCATCTGCTCCTGCTTCTGCCCCTTCTCCAGTTGTCAGTTAGGCAGTTCGCAATCGCGTGCGAGACAGACATAAGAAACGAGATGAGCAAAGCGGTACAAGGCATACCTGCATGAAAGAAAATGGCCACTTACCCCTAAAGGCTGCTATGGAGCTGACGAAGGTAACTTCTTGATGAATCTCCCTAACTATGTGTCTACGCGAGTTCTTCCCTGGCACCAGAGAAGACAAGGGTGGTGTTTGCACCTCTCTGATGGTGACGAAGTAACACGAATGTTCAAGTGAGGAGAGAAGGTACGAAGGGTTGGCGAAATTTTATTACCGTATGTCTATGCGTAGTACTGTGGACCTCTCTTCATTCCTTTCGCTCTCGCTTCCCACTACCCCACAATACCTTCATCCACCCATTTCTATATCCATGCCACTGAATGAAGAAATGGACCACCCATTTCTGCCTAAAGGCATGCTCTGAGCATTCAACTCTCGCTTTCTCTCTTGATATGTAAAATGCACTGGCTTACTAGAGAGCGAAATGTTGAATTAACGCATGCAAAACTAGTAGGGGAGAAAAGAGGTAGGATGGATTGGAGGAAGGAAGAGGAGGAGCAGAAGTAGACGTGGGAGGAGGAGGAAGTGATGACAGTACAACTTACCCCTAATTTCTGCGACTTCTATCTGCTTTGGTCCCTTGACGTCTTTGCAAATTCTGAAAATGAAGAGAGTATGGAGAGCGGGGTGAAGCTGGAGGCCAAAGTAGAGGATGAGAAGGAAACCGGAGGCGAGGAGAACGAACCAAAAGGAGGTCTAGACGCTGGTGGAAACGAGGATAAGGCGGAGATGCAAAATGAGTGGTAGAAGGCTTTGAAATGCGCACGTAAGCATATCTGTCAGTTGAGTGTGTGTCTTCGTATTTGGCATGTGCGTGATACACTCTGTGGCACCTGTCAAGTGCTGTCTAACGATGGCGTCTGCTGGTGACAACTTTGCACAACGGTTCTCTTTCCAGGTGGTTTCGGGGTCGCAGACGTCACTTTTTTAAGTGCTTTCCTATTTCGGCTCAATATCCGTTACATCATAGCATACGCAGAGGAGAAGAAGGTAGGGAATCAGAATCACCTTTTAATTTTTATTAATCACTGTGCTAATGCTTCCAACGCCGCAACCAAATTCGTGGATGGTGCGCTTGATTGCGGGTTTAGCTAGTTTTACCAGCGGTTGCGAGCCAGCCATCGTCAAAAAAGAGTGTCTTCTCCTATCCGACTGATAATAGCACTGAAAACAGGCTGATTCAAAGTCCTCGCTCGTTCATATCCTTGCCGATGCGTGAGTGTGTCTGAGAATTCTCGAATGGATGTCATTGCAGTAAAAATGGGAATCATTTAAAGTCAAGGTTGAGTTGGTAGCCCCTGTATGCAGTCGTAATCTTGTGTACCCATTTTGAATATTTTTGAGGCTGTCGTTACAGTAGAGGAGCATACTTATGCTTTCTCTTTCAAAAACAGGCGCTTGTCAATGTGTGCGCGTTTTCGTGAAACGGTTGAACATACCTATACCAAGCAGTGTGACATCGTTATCACCCTAAAAGGGGACTAAACCATGCCATGACGAGCACACGTTCAGTGGAATATGATGCATGTAAAGGCGCCGTCTGTATGGTGGCCGCCGAAAGACACCTCGTAATAGGCACGGAAGTGTAGCACTGGGAGGATGAGGACCCCTTTGCTATGGTCGTGTCCTCTATCAATGCCATTCATCGCAACGATTGGAGCAATCTAGTGACCGAAGGTGGAGGCACGAGTGCAGTCACTGCTTCCGAGGCTGAATAAAGCATCTTGCATCCAAATGCGACACTTGGATTGTTTTTCTGGATAAAGTAGTAGCTGTACTAGGCATGCCAGTGTTCGTCATTTGTCCGACTTTGGCTCTCTTACTGATTATCCTTGGACCTCTACGTCACGGTTTCCATTTCTCTGATCGGAACTACTTTTGTTGTCACTTACGGTGTGTATTTCTTGTCAACAGATTATTGTTAACAAAACCAATGGATGGATTTAAAGCAGTAAAGGCGATGGAAGGGGGTTAAAGATGAGGGTTCCGTTCAGGGAATGAGGCCGTGGGCACCTTAGACGATGCAACTACTATTACTACTGGATGAGGTCGCTTGACAGTAAATAGTATACAAAGACCGTAGAGACATCCTCATCATGTGAATGGGGTGGAGATGGTGAGCCCACCTGGGGAGGTTGAGGAGGAATTGAAGGCATAGTAATCAACAGTGCAGGAAGGGGGACAGGGATAGGAGACGACCAAAGTGCACCGATCGCTTGGGCTTATACTTACATTGGAACGGTTTCAATATCCCGACAAGACTCCTCCATCCCCTGGCTTAGTGATCGCAGTGCTCAAAGCCAATCGATATAAGGACCAGGGATGGAGGCAAACTCTACGACTGCTGAGGCGCCTTTAGCAGTAGCAGCGGCAGCGGCGTTGGACACAAAATAACCCACCGCGAAAGCAATTTAAGGAAAGTAAGGTAAAAAGAAAGGGATGGAGGGAAGGAAAAAAAAGGTAGCCATTTTAGGAAATCCAAAGTTCAAGCATTTCTGACTTTTGAGAATGCAGCACTTTCAAAAAGTCCGCGAAGGCAGAAGACTGGTGGATGGCATAGACATTCCGAGGACACATTATACAGCAGCTAAGTAGAGTGAGAAGACAGAAGAAGAAGGGTAGAAAGTACTGATTTGGATACATGGATCAAGAGACTGATAGGTAGGCCGGTCGGTGTATAGGTGGATAGCTGGATGAGCTGATTGGCACGCAGTACATAAAGAGGGAAAAAGGACATTCGGCAACAGCACAGCAAGTTGCATGCAAATGTGGGTCAACTGCTCACTTTTAAAGGCAGCAACCACAAGCGGCAATGTGCATCGCAATATGAATAAATGGGTTGCTTCAGTCTCCGTGAGTGTTAGCGAAGGCGTCCAAACAGCCCACAATGACGACCGACGAAGCACAGTAACACAAACAACCTCGTTTAAGAATCACTCCTTTAAGTATTAACAGAAGCACCTCAAACCCGCACGTCCCTGTACGCAAACTTCCTAGGAAAACACAATGAGGCATGCGGTAGGTGAGGCAGCTAGCAATCGTCAAAGGAAGCAGCAGATGGAGACACCAACTTAACCATCACCCGCGAGTGACGGTCGGCCAGCGAAGCACAGTTACATACGCAAACAGTCGGGCAGCGAAAGGACGTTGTTACGAGAGGATCCTTTAAGCAGAGGACACCTACTGCCTTGCCATTAACCTTCAAATCATCTCCATTCGATTGACATCAATTCGTGCAAATTCAAATTAACGGAAACCGCAGATAATAGAAGACATCAATCCCATCGGAACAGGCAAGTTAAAAACAGCAAGATGTATTAAACATGGAAGTACACACATAATTACGGTTAACTGTAGGTTTGCGAATTCATTATTCCCACCACTCAAGGAGGGCCGTATCCAAATTCCAACGACTTCAGCGACGACTACTCAGCAGAGCGGAACAGGGCAGAGGCGGACCATCGAAGTACATAGCAACTTCTTTGCAGTGCTATTGGCAGGACATGTGCACAACATAGCCACGTAATGCACTGAAACATAGCCTATGTCCATCTAAGATAGCGATTCCAAAAAATGTAAAGGGCAAAAAAAGATAGATTAATCTAAAAAACCAAAAGCGACATGAAAACAAATGTGAGCTTAAAGGCGACATGATTTAAGGGTTTCCGTCTGGCATTTAGTACAAATGAAGACAGTCTGTAGGCGAATAGTAGCGGGTTCTGCAGGAGGCTATCAACCTTTAAAAGTTAGGCCCTGCGAGTCTGATTCACGTTAATCGCATTAAGTAGGAATCGTAATGCCGACAGACAACGAACTAGAGCAACGACTTTTGAAACGACAAAAGTGAGGAAAATGGGCATAAGAAATTAGGCAGATAATTGCGCCGGCTTTCAATGTAATGCAAAACCAGGGCGGGTTCAACAGGATGACCCCAAAAAGCGAATGTCTTATTTGATGATCCTGTGAAAGTAGAATTCAATTTAAGGGCACAAATTAACAAAAATTACGTAATAATAGGCCTCTGAAACGGGTGGAAGACCACACGAATGCATAAAGTACGTAGTACTAGCAGCTAGGGCTAAGGTTTCACGCAAGTTAAGGTTAGATGATTTCCTAACGTACCTTTGGATTGGTATTAGACCTCATTTCAAGGTCAGATGACGTGATAATGTACCCTCAGAGATCATTTGGCCCAATTTTTTCACTCGCGCAGACTCATTAACTTATTTTCATCTTACTTTTACCTCTTTCCACCCACCACCTTCGCGACTAGTGACCTTTCCTCCGCTCGCAATCAATATCCCTTTTTTCTTTCGTCCCTTCTTTCTCCCGGTCCACCATCACCTAGCTCGAATGATGCTGGTTGATTCCCAGCATTTTTAGACTGACGTATTTTAACCAAGGTCAAAGCTTGAAACGAGTTATGCTTTTCATATTTACTGTTTAATCAATCGGTGCATAGCCGTGCAAAAGAAGGCCCTACTGGAAAACCTTAAGTAGGCAACAGTGTGCCCCTCCATTCCAAACAAATCGTCATTTGAAATCCCACTTTATCACCTCGTTTGCAATTCTTACTCTTTTCAACCTTGCTTTTCGTGATAAAGAATTTAGGCACTCTCTTTCCCCTCCTTAATACACGTGTAAACTTAGCCTTTGGGAATTTGAATGGCTCGTTCTCCCTCGTCATCCAACAGTCTAGACGGGGCAACTTCTCTTTGAACCATTGCAGTAAGGCCTCAATCTCTCGTAGCGATAATCTTGTGTTTTGCTCCTTCCCTGAATAGGCACACTATGTCGTTGAAGGAACAACTAGATTTACTAGCTCGGATGGTACCCACATGTTGCATGTTGCAATAAGTAATTCTGATGTTATTGAGCTCTCGTTTATCTTTGCTTCACTATGGATACTTTGTTCAAGGGAAATGAAAAAGCTGTTTTGGCAGAGCATTTGCATCTTTTATCCACTAGTCCTCTATTTTGCTTGAGAATAAGGCGACGTTACGGGCAATTTTGCATAATTAGGTAGTTCTAGCACAAAGGCGTCCCCGTAGGCGAATACAGATTACTATACAAGTATTAATTTACAATAGCAGAGGGATTGGTCAAAACGTCAAATACTGTAGCATTCGTACCTTTAAAAATAAGGGGTAGTCGCCTTTCAAATGCTTCTAAGTACTGAGTGCTTGCAAACATCAGACCCATTAATTCTCTTGCAGCCTGACGGGGCTTGTGCGCACAATAGAAAGCCCTCGAGAGGGAGAATTTAGCGTGGCGGCATTCAGTTATGTGACTTCCAGTATGACAGCAGTGTGTAAGCTCTCGAGAACTACATGGTAATGGTGTTAATAATGCTAAAACTCACCTGAGATTTCTGCACAGAAGTCATGTCTCCAAAATTATTGCTTCAATATGTTCACCTTTACGTTTGTAGGTGACGCCTGTTGTGTTTTGTGGAAAGGAGTCTGTGGATTGCTGCTTGAATGAGATAATAAAAAATTTTCGATACCCATAGGCATTGCTTTGGAGAACCGCTTGACGACCCACCTCCTAATTGTCCTCATCTCGAGACTGATTTCATCAACAATCGCTTATGTCATCGTATCGTTGTGAGTGTCGTCTCAATCATTTGACTGGATTTCATCCGTCAATTTGGATGGTGGTGGGTGGCTGGAAGTTACATCGGGCTCTCAGGTCCAGCTAAGACAAAGTGAGGCGCCACCTCACCAAGTTAGCATGCTATCATCGTTCTCCATCTAACGGCTCGTAGACCACAATATCAAGTACTCCTTAAAAGTGGTAGTGGGTTGCTATCTTACCTTTACCTGTTTCCACCCACCACCATCACGACTAGTGACCTCCCCTCCGCTCGCAATCAATATCCCCTATTTTTTCGTCCCTTCTTTCTCCCCCTCCTTGTACAACATCCTCTCTTTTTCCTTCTTTCCGTCCCTCCCTCTTTGCCTTTCCCTACTATCTTTGTGCTAGGCACCGCACCGCCACAAATCGTTCTTTCAATGCATCTCGTATTTAAAAAAACGACCGAATAAATGTAAACAGAAAAGTTAGGCACTACTTTATTTCTTCAATCATATTGTTAAATCCATCAAGTGTCCCTCTACTATTTTTCCTTTCGTCGCTTTTGCCATCGTCACATGTTTGTGACACATATTTATTCACTTTTCTTGACTCTACTCCACCCTCTCACCTAAATCCATTAATTGCATAACATTATTTTTCTTCTCATCCTTCCTTTTTCCTCTTCTCACCTCCTTCTTTTTTAACGCTCCATTTAGATGACAATCATTTATTGTTGGCGTATTTTCTCTTCAATGCCATTTCGTTTCCTTATCGCAGATACTGTCATTTCAAGTTTCATGCATACGTACATCTCTGCCTTTTCCTCTCCATCCCATCATGCAGCATTTTCTTCTCCTCTTCTTCCCCACCCTTTCCTTACCGCCCGCCCCTCACCTCATTTACAGAGTCAAACGCTCGCTTTCATCGCAACGCAGTCATTCGCCACTACTTTATCCCAATTCCTCGTCGTAGACGTCGAATTCCCCTCCTCTTTCCTTATTTTTACTCCTCTTATTCTTCTTTACTCTTTCTTTATTCCATATATTTATCTATTCACTTCAGAGTCTTCTTACCTTCTCTCCTTCATTTATCACACCTATTTTCTCCTCCTTTAATGCCACACACGTACCAGATATCAACAAAATGAAGTGTCCCTCTTCAACAAGGAAGAAATCATGGCCGGAAGCCGAGCAAATCCCACTCACCTCCCTATACTTCTCTTTATTTGCCTTACTACATTTACATTCTCACTGCTAGAATTTGCCATTAAGAGTTTCGTTTAGGAAGAGTCAACAGGTGACGAGATGTGGCTCACAGTGGAGGCCCCGCATTTGTTCGTGGACTGCGTGGAGGAACGTGTGTGCCCATTCGCTATGACATCAGCTCTGGTCATCTTAGTGCCTTCTCTCCCTCTCTTTGTAAGATGATTGTCTCTCTTATTCTTCTTTATTACAGGGTCTAACACACTCCCTAGGACAGCATTGAGTTTTCAAGTGTAGAGGTAACTTTACCGCACATTTTTCTCGCAACACTGCCTCCCTTCAAGAACCAGTATTTTGTAAGTGACTTTTACTTGTTCATTGGGCTTTGTATGTTTCCACCATTTTAGGCTTAATTGCCTCTTTTCGCATTACTTTTGCAGCGTATTCAAAAGGGCTTTAATGTTGCTACACTACCTGCCAAATAAGCTTTGGCTGTATCCAGTTGGGCGTGCCCTTCTTTTGACTAAAATTCCACCATCAGGTTCAAGACGCTAAAGTGTTGCAATGGCAAAAGCCTTCCATGTCACCAGAAGCGATTCTCTACTTTTGCCCTATTACAAACAAGTAGACGCATAAAATAGATGAGCCAACTGCCCTAACAACTTTAACTACTTACTCCTTTTTGTGCCATTAATTTTTGAACCAGATCATGTAGATAGACGTGGCTGCTCTTGACTCCTGTCATGATAGCGGAAGATGAGGGTCGTTTCTTAGTCAACTCACCATTGCATGTAATTCGTTTGCTTTGGACATGATGCAATTAAACAGCAACGACTCCATCGAGCAGATCCAGCAACTGCTTCTTTTACCGTTCTTAGCGCATTGATCTAAACATTCAACAATCACTTCGCTGAGCCAACTTTTCTGCATATTTGCATCCCACAGATGCCTCGGCGTTCGCATCGTCAAGACGCGTCAAGCATGTCTAGTGTTTGGCAAAAGGCTCCCATAGCATCACATCTTTCCACTACTTTATGTCAATGAACTGCCATTAAGTTCCACTTAGCTAGGCAGCGCTCATTCCATGTTTTAAACTACTCCGATGCGGTATACTTCCGAAAACTTGAAGCAGCTAAGTGTGCTTTTGCGAATCCGACTCCAAATACATTTTGCAATCGCAGTTAATAGGGATCTTTTCCTCTTTTAGCCACATTCGTATCATTGCTTGAGGACAGCAACTTCTTGTATGCGATTATTTGAAGTAACGTTGCGTGAAATGTACGCAAGGACTGCATAGAAAATGTTAAAACTTTTTGCTGACAGCGAACAATGTGCTATTGTGATTGAGTTGGATTGGACTGGGCACCACGTTGATAGCATTCACGGCATCAACAATGACAATAAAGCTATATATTTCGTAGAATACTTAAGGCATTCATGCAAGCACGGTTAGGCTCAGATTGGATCAAATATGCAAGTCACTTATAGAAGAAATAGGAGGTGAAATAATATTTAATGATTAGGGATCTCAGTGCAGCCCATTCTAAAAACAATGGATGCCGTTCGCGCCGAGAAAGAAGAGGAGGGAGCGGCCTCATGCGCCATTTCCTCACACAGCTTTAACCATTGGCAGTAACCAATTGCTAATGCTTCCTGCAAGACCTCTAGTTTGCTTCTCTTAGCACTTGGAAGTGGGAGATAGAAGGGGATGGCGACAAGACTGTTCTGCTCAAAAGTGCGCCTGTAACTCCGGCACTTACTCTCACCTACGCGGGCACATGTCTGATACTTCATAATTAGTATTTGTTATGGCGTTAATGACAACAGTTCACTAAAGTCTGCTGCTGTGCAGTGTGATATATGAGGGCCCATTTCTTAAGCTAGTCATCTCTCACACATGTTACAAGACTGGAATCGAGAAAGATTGAAAGAGCCTCGTAATTTCATTCAACAGACGCGATCATGGCAACCAATGAAAGCCTCATCTCCGGCCATTGGCATTGTTCTATGTGCTATATGAAAGCATGCAGTGATAATGCAGCTGCACAGGGAAGGTACCTGGCGAAAGTAAAATTGCGAGAAAATGGAGAAGCGGCAAATTTATCCTCACAAGCTAATGCTATTGTGTCTAAGCATTGCCATGGCGTACAGTGGTACAATCAATGGGCACGAAGTTAAAACAGGGTTGGGTGCGCACCCGTGCAACTGGTGGCGTGATCTACAGCAGCACTTGTGCGCGTTTAAATACTCTTCAATTTAGCCTCATCAAATCAGTTGGTCGATCGAGTGGAATTGAATTCGCAACCGCGAATAAATGACCCCAAATGTTAAATCATATTGTCCACCATATATATGCCACAAACGCATGGTTGCAAGTATGGTGCTTGCAGTAAGTCTTTTTGTGTTTCATGCTCACACATTTTCAATGCAGTTACATAGAAACCTGCAATCGTCCGTCTTCACTCCTTGGTTGGCGCATTCGGCTTAGGTAAGCTCAAGCGTGCGTATGACTGCCCCTAAATATTGTGAGTTAATTTGACGTACTGTCCTTTGTGCCCTTACGCTTAAGCTTCTAGCATATAAAGACACGCCGCAGGAAGAAGAGTTGTAAAAGGGCAGTTTTATTTACCAAATTTGAGGCGTATGAAAACAGAAGAATTTTTGACTCACTATCGCGCCATATATTTTTCCTATTGCATTCATTCTAAGTTATGAATGCTATAATGGCTTTAGATCGTAGGCTTAATAAGAGGCATAAATTCCTTTACAAGGGCGCACGTCTCCTCCTGTCGCAATACCACGGCTATGCCTGTGAGGCAGAAGTTTGTTGCACTATGAAATCTTGCTGGGTAGCAGGACTAGAACGTTGACCATCATTTAAGAGACTGTGACAAGATATTAAACAGGCCATTCTTGATGCAAAAGTTCCACTCCATTTTGAAAAGGAATAAATTTCTGACACCCAATCTGCCTTGTTAGCGTCCGAAACTTGTGCTTCTTTTTATGAGTCTTGCAAGGATGATTACATCTCACATTTTTCTCATAACGACTTTAAGCACATCTATTTTATAGCGATTTTTCGTTAAATAATTACAAACATGATTCGCGAGGTCTGTCTTTTCACTTTTATGACAAAATAATGACTAACGGCCATTTGAAAATGCGCGAAACTTGCGATAGGACGAAATGACTGGGATCGCTGAGGATTCCATTTGTTTACAGTTGTTCCTATTCTGAATTAGTTCAAATCATTGAGGGATTTTCAAGATTCGGATGAGACGATACGGGTTTGTAAATCATAAATGCTACTTCAAGTACAATAATGTATGGACGATTTTTGCTAAACACGAACACTTTTAAGATTTGGAGACAGTCAAGATTAGAGCAGTGACGAGTCACTTGCAAGTGACCTAGAACTGTCCTGTTACCATCTTCTTAAAATCGTACCGTCCACATCGACTGAGCAGTTAGTCTTACTGTCTTCGCAATTAGGTTTCGGCAAGCTGCTGG